>DWUN01003236.1:0-12371 GCA_018249975.1 Passova gellias
CCCAATGGTCCAGGAGTTAAACACCGGGGATCGTCAATTCGATTCCCAGTCAATACATACTATTGTTTAACGCATGAATGTTTTGTTACTGTGTTTAAGTGTAAAGTAATCTGGTTACCGTAACACAGAATCTGTCTAATTTCGGATTACAAAGTTTTGTGGGAAGTTGTCCCAATATTTATCATCATCATTACTTCGGCCTCTACTGTTCCCCTGCTAGACATAGGCCTCTCCTTAGTCGTGCCATAACTCTCTGTCCATCACTGATGTCATCCAACCACTACCACTTGCCTCCTTAATATCGTCGGACGAAAGGGCTAATGGGCGCAACACTGTACGTCTGCTGATTCGTGGTCTCCAATTAGCAGTGATTCTATTGTCGTATTTAACTTGATGATATACTTATCAAACATATGAAGGTACGAGTTACGTGTTCCAAGTTTCCAAGATGATTATAAAGTAACATTACGTAACTAGCACAGACTGGAAAAATCATTATGCTACAAGCTAAAAGAAAAAGTTAGCGTTTTAAATCTTGGCACGCTTCACGGACGTCTGTTAGGATATCTAATAAAACTTCAGTGTTACTAAAACATTTACCAAATTCAGTACTTCGTGCTGAAGCACTGAAGTTCTTCGAATGCACTTTGCTGATTCAAAGCTGACTTTCTCGTCTGCGAGTTACTTAAAAAATTATTTCGCCTCGTCTCTCCCGGACTGGATCTGTAAATACGCTCGCTGCACGTTCTTCCAATACCCAGTGCAGAATTCAGAATTTTCAGGTCAAGAGAATTAACTATTGCCCGATGATATTAAATCCGGTTGAACTTAACGAGTTGGCATCGAAAAATAATATTCCATTCAAGCGTTACATTTTATGAAGTAAATGTGTATCATTCATGCTCAGTCATGCAGCCGTTGTATTTAATTATAGAAGTATATAATTTCATACATAGTACGGTTTCCTTGCAACTTAAGTATTTAAATTTCATGCTTTTTTTTAAATTGCTGATATCATAGTTACTGTTTTTTTACTGTGTTTTTAATAAGCGTTTTGTTATATGATGTAAGCTTATATTGTATCTTATGAATAAAAATACCTTGTGACAGCAAATATCTGTTGTTTTTGACAGTGTTCTAATTAACAATTAATTACTCGTCGCTTTTTGTATGAAACATATTTACTTTTGGGCACTCTTGACGTAAACATGTAATTAACCCGACATCATTACATATTATTTTACGCGCAGATGTATTTGGTTCAATAAATTCGTGAACAAAATATCGTAGGTACCTATTAAAACATTTAGCAAGGTATATTTTTAATACTTGAGATATTAGCCTCGATATCAATATTAAATTTAAACGAGAAAATAATTGAATCGAGTGTGTCGTTGTTACTTAATATGAATGTGCTGCGTGTCTATTTCAACGAATTATTATATGTATGTCGGTACATTACATTACACGTATGTCGGTACTGCCGAAACGAATTACCTGTCGTAATGAAATTACTCCGTATGCCAACGACAACAGTACCTTTAAGGTACTGTTAGATATGCTCTAAAACAGCATGCTAAAAAGCGTTCTATTGAGTATGCTTAATACGAGCATGGTTATGAGCAGGTTACATTTGCTAGCAATAGGCATGCTAGTTTTAAGTATGCTCCTGAATAAGCATGCTCAAAGTAAACAATCCAAATACACATGCTATTTTATAGCGTGCCTTCTCGCTCTCTTGTCAGTTCAAAAAAGCGAGACATTTTGCATCGCGAACGACTGATCGATACTAAGCATGCTCAATAAGCAAATCTGTTTAGACGTGCTTACAGCACACCCCCTTCCACCCGCACCGCCGGTAGCATGGTCAAAAATCGCACGCCTGTCGATTCGCAAGCATGCCCGAAATGAGCATGCTAATTTTGAGCAACATTCCGTCACACATGCTACTGAGTAGCACGTGCTCAATTGAAGCATGCTTGCGTGCTTGAAATGAGCATGTGTAACAGTACCTTTACTTTCTGTACATTTGCATTCTCAAACATGTCGCAGCGTCCGCTACTGTTTTTACAACATGCAGAGTTTGTCGCTTGACGTCAGAAAAAATAAGACATTCCTAATGTTTAATGTTAGTTAAATCACCCTTTCTCCGCTAATCCGTAGTAGGTTGGTGATGTATTATGTAGAACAGGATTATTAAAGTTTTTGATATTCTAATTACCTACTTATTCGAAATTCAAATAATTAACGATACATTTAATATCATATTAATATGTCAGATATCCGGTTACCATAACACAGGCATTCAATTGACTAATTTGCAATCAGATAGCCGTGTGTGGATTATTATTATTATTCATTGCTTTTAAAGCTTCTCTCAGGCCGTCATAATATTCCTGCGTCCTCAGGTCTCAATTATCACTTAAGTATGTAGATATGTATATTCGGAGGCTGTTAATAAACGTTCTGACTTGCGCATTGTGAAAAGGCGTCAAGGCTTACGAGCCCTCGCTTTGTTATTCCAGCGCAAAGTGATTGAGTGCCGTTACGGCGCTGAAAAAAAAAAAAAAAGGCAACAATAGCGCGGCTTTTGTTAGTGGGATCTCTGGTATGTAATTTCCTTTCAGCGGCACCGATAGCTCAGTGGTTTACATCCTACCAGCGATCTCGGGAGTGGGAGTTTGGGGTTCGAATATTTGTATATTAAAGCTCTACCAAGTTCACGCAATTACGACGGCGAAGGAAAGTATCGTAAGGGGTCAAACCTTAAAAATAAGTCACGTTAAGGGGCGGGTCGACGAAGTGTGACATTGTGTGACAAAGGGTGGAAGCGGTCCCAAGTTTTGTGACATCTAATGAATTTAAATGCAAATAAAAATATTTTCGGAACAATGCTGTTTTAATTTCATAAATTTGTAAATTGCACTCGACACTTCGGTGTAAAAATGAGAAAGGGAATGCTCCGCTGGTTCGGACATGTTGAAAGAATGGATGATGAAAGAATCACATAACATATATACAATGCGAGTGTTGATGTATGTAGGCGCCGAGGGAGATCTAAGCTGTCATATCTCGAACAAATAGGTCGGATACTGGTTGACAAAGGTGTCAAAAGTCTCCGAAACCGGCGTGTATGCATGAAGAGAGTGATGAATATAGAAGAAGCGCGTCAGATTTGCAAGGACAGAGATATTTGGCACTCGGTACTTTCTGCCTACCCCGTTAGGGACCTGGCGTGATGTTACGTATGTATGGATTGTAGGCATTTCGCATGAAATATAAATTAACCGTACAATTTATGATATCTTTTTTATAAGTTACATGTATCATGTGTACCCAAATATGTTTTAAAGATACGAAACTGACAATATGAAAGGACAGATAAAGGGACTACAGCTAAATACCTCCACGATATCGGTGGAGCTCGGTAAAGTCTACGAAACCTCCAGAAGTCAAATTGATAAGTCAGTCACCTAATGAAAAAAAGAAAGAAAACAGTAAAACTTCTATTCCCAACTCGGATCATGATGCCTACGAATTGTATGCCTTGACTGATAAGGGTTTTCTACTTACAAAGGGTAAACAAATCTGTTTTTCGTGGTCTGTACTGAACAAAAAAAAATTTCATTAACCCTTCCCAGCTTAGTTCGCTACGCCCTTAAGTTCTTTAGTCAATAAATGCGCCTTACATCAAACTGTGCGTACCTATGTTTTGTTGGATTTACTTACTTACTTAGGTTTTATCTACTTTATGAAATACTAGCTTTTGCCTGCAACTTCGTCCGCGTGGAATAGTGACTTTGGGCAGCATTTGGAGTATGTATTTCAAAATAAATTATAGCCTATTTATTTCCGAATAAAAAATGTTTCATCGAAATGCGACAGACAAAAATTTCAAAATGTTTTTATTTACTTGTGTTACTCGTTTGAAGACCCCTGGGCGTTATTCTTTTTTAGTTTATATTCCATGTACAGAATTGAACTCTTCTACAGTTTTATTATATGTATAGATTGTAGAGAAATATGATTTCCAGCCTTGTAACATCAATATTCGTCTCTGAATGAGACTAATCAGTTCTTTTATTATGTTATTGCTAGTTACGGGTCTTCTGTAAAGCTCTGCTCTGCTAGCTAAGTGTGGTTTAACTTTTTAGAAGCTTTAAAGTGCCACGTAATTGATTCCAACTCCCACATAAGTCCCGGCTGAAATCTACCGAAACTAGGACTGGTAAGGCCATATGTATCTAAAGAATCCTTAGCAAATACTTTACCCCCTTATAAGAAGTTTTAAGTTATTTGCAACACAAGATACATAGATATAGTAGATCTATTCACAACTGCCATCACAGTAAACTAGCTATCAGTAACACTTTAGTGTAAGCGACCATAGACAAGCCCATAAACAAGCGACTTGTTTTCTCTATTTCCATTACTACTACGTCAACGTCTCACGCTGCGACGCTGGTCGCGCGTGGGGAATTCGGGTCTCGAGGATTCCCTCTTTACCCGCGCTGGACTCATGGGGACAACTGCCCCACGGTGACTTCACCCTGCTACTAAAGGCGGTAGTGCTAGGCCTGAAGTGCCTCCGCTGTCCCGGAGCGCTCGGGGCTAGCTGTCGGCCTCCTCATCGGAGGACGACGCCAGCCGCCCTATTTCCACAGTATTACTCACGTTATGAAACGGTAAAAGCAATACCTGCACGCAACCAATTTAAAACTACTTACGACAAGAACATCTGTTTTTCTTTCCGCAATGATGAGACCCTCTTATTTCACTTTGTCTGTCCATTGACACAGTTAGATATCTCCGTGAAAGCCTACACGCTAGGGTTAACACTCTCATACATTTTCAACTGAAGATTTTATAATTTGTGCTAGTCGTTGCATGATCTAGATATAGGATCACTGTATTACATTTTAAGCAGAATTTAGGGTGTGTGATGAAGTGTAACCAGGCTTAACCAGAACCCACTGCGTAATGGTCCCGTCCGAGCATGGAAAATTAGGTATGCTTATTAGTTAAATTTTGAATTATTACTGCATAGTATAAAACAAAGTCGCTTTCTCTGTCCCTATATACCTATGTATGCTTAAATCTTTAAAACTACTCAACGGATTTTGATGCGGTTTTTTTTAATAGATAGAGCGATTCAATCGGAAGGTTTATATGTATCATAACATACATTGTATAATAGAGAAATGCTGTTATAAATTATATGGCAGAACAACGTTTGCCGGGTCAGCTAGTTATAAATAATGTATGTGGATAGCAGCCATGTAATTTTATTACATTAAGTATACGTATTCTAAATACGTATAAAAGGGAATGCGTGTTAAGTTTATTATTCTTATTATATATAACGTCAGGTCTCTTACAGGGTAGGCAGAAAGCGCCGAGCGCCAAATATATCTGTCCTTGCAAACTTGACGTGCTTCATCTACATTCATTAGTCTCCTTCTGTATCTTCATTGTGCCGGTTTCGGAGACTTTTAAGTCCTGAATTGTTAAATTTACAATTATTTGAAACTATGTGTGTTGGTGGCAACCCTATGATAAAGAAACCTTGGCAGACTCAAACTATAGTACGCTCATCTATTAGGTTTCCGCTTTGAGATCGACTTCTCAACTTATAACTATCGCGCGAAGCGTGAGCGCTTTGTGCCAATTTAAATAGAAAACTTAGACTAGGTTATGTTACAGTCAGCCCGATGAACGCAAATTGTGAGCTGTCAGAGTATTCGATCACTAATTAAAACCGTCAGCCTCAAAATGGATGGATTAGATGCTTACATTATGAAAATACACATTTCTTCGTATATTACAACAATATGATCCATCATATGGTCCGTACGTAATGGATTATTACGTTGCTGGTCTGTGTAACTGACAGCATTCTTTGTAGTATCCATTCTTGTTTCCCGACATTAACGAATCCACTTTTGGAAGAAAGAAAGACAGAAAGAAGGAGAGAAAGAAAGAAAAAAAGAAAGAAAACACTGTATTTATAGACTTACGACAACACAACAAAAATAATAACGAAGACAAAAAAAAATTATAATAAAAAAAAGTCAACCAAAATATTTACATAACAAAGACAATTGGAATACTACTCTAAAGAATTGATACAAAAAATAGTATCATTAAAAAACCATCTGGTCTTTTAACGTTTTTATACCGAAAACGACAGTCACGCGGCTGTTTCGAGTCAATCCATTCCCCGGCGCGATGGGTCCGCTAGCGAAGGTCCGCGAGGTCCATTTATAACGGCTACTGTTTCATTCTTCACTCCTCAGGTCGTCGCCGTTATTTATTTCCGAGAACTCCTTCGCAACACACCGCCGTGCGAAACGACGAACGTATTTTAATGCGCATTGCCTGAACATGTATTTTTATTGCCATAAAATCAGGATTAACTGTAGTCAACCTTTGGGCAGGAAAAGCTCAGGCGTTTAAAAAGGACAAAGGATGAGGTTGATCATTGTGAATTGCTTAATTGCATAATTGTTCGCTTACTTTACCCTCAGCTTTATTGCGTGTTTGAATTAGCCACGCTGGGCAAGGGTATTTTTCGACACTTCCAGAGATCTGGAAGTAACACCCTACGTTACTTAGTGTTAGTGTCAACACCTATATAAATTATACCTGCGCGTTCGCACGCACAGGACGGTGTCAACTAACATTCTTTGCTTCCACAAACAATATAATTACCACATGATATTGTAAAATCATCTAAAATTTGGTCCAGCGTGGTACACTTTATACATAAACATTTTTTGTAAAAAGAGACTCTCTGCCAACAGCAAAACAATGAAAGGAACAAAACGTCTAAAACTTCAATTAAGTTTGTTCAATCAAGTCAAGTTCAATCAAGTCAAAGTAACGCTGTGTACATAAATGTTGGTTAACGCAAATTATGCTATGATGTCTAAACTGTCTGATCGTGTGTGTTTTGAAAAGTAACAATCACAGTTGCCGGCGATTCCATTAGCAGGAGAACAATCTGGCAGCGAGCTACGTACAAGCTGAAATATTTGCTCTCTACCTCGCTTAAGTATTTGAAGAGTTACTTCGCTAAAAGTGTTGTTCACAACACTATGCAAAGAGAAGTCTTGTTTGTTATTAATACTCAGTTCAGCATCGTGTTCTAATATGCTCATAGTCACGCTCGTTTGGGGGAGAGAACCCAGCCCAGTGTTGGGACAGCGGTGGGCGGAATATAGTACCACCGTCCTTTTACTAGGAGGATAGGAATTACAGCCTAGGATATGGGTAATAATAATAAGAAATATAATTTTAAATTAAAACCGTGTTTTTCTATACTTATGATTTTGCTATTGTATTTGCTCGCGCAGAAATTGAATTTCCAAAAACCAACTTTAATTTTTGCTATTAAGCAATAAAGTAAATCTAAAATTTCAACAGTCTAACATCTAAACTGATGAAATTTCATTCAACCGACCCCTGTATTCCTGCTTTAAGTGTATGTATGTATTTCCAAAATTTCGAATTGTTGAAATCTTTTATTATCATTGTACATGTACATTGTACATGATCATTTATCTACGATATCTTTTTTTGATGAATATAATTATCATTAATGATAAACGTACGTTTCCATAGCAATCATTCATCGGTTGCTGCCCCTCGGGCTACGTTGGAACGGGAGAAAAGCTCCCACCTATAGGGATCGGGGGATTACAAAAGCTCACTCCTCCTGTTATCACTCAGTCAGCCAGTCCGCAATTTGTTGTGCGATTCATCATTAATCCCCCAACTCCTAAACCAACAATCCCGACTTGTCCAGCAGTTGTTCCTTGGCCGCATACTGAACTTAACCAGTAAGTTTGACAGCAAAATCACTGTTTTGTTCCTGCCTTTAATTCAATAACAGCTGAAATAAAACTAATCAATAAAGTAACAAAAACAATAAGATTACGCTAAAACAAAGTTACGCTTACTGCGTATTTTATGTAGAGATTAAAACTTGTAATTATAGAAAATAAAACAACTTATTAAGAAAATTTGATTTATAAAATGAAATAATTATTCATTGGAATCTTTTAAAAATCAACATTTGATGATAAAAAAAAGATTCAAAACAAAAAGAAAAAAAAACTACATAGATAATTCAAGTAAGGGGACACCCGGGTTTGAACCGGGGACCTCTCGATCTGCAGTCGAATGCTCTACCACTGAGCTATATCCCCGATAAACACTATGACGAAAGTAGTGATCTTATGCCACATTGCCGCATAAATTTTAGTTTTTTTAATAATAAGGCTAATGTTTTGCCCGCGACTTCCTTCAGGAGGACTTCATAGCATCGCTTACAATACCTCAATATACATGTTCCATTCAGATGAGTTAGGGACATATATAATTTACTAGCTCTTGCCCGCGACTTTGACCGCGTAGAATAGAGACTTTGGGCAGCATTTTAATTTCTCTAGGATACTTTGAAAATTTTTACAAATATTTTTTTTATCTTTCGTAAAGAATGTTTTTTTTTCTTAAAAGATATCCTATGTTACCTCTAACACCTCTAAGAATATGTGTACAAAGTTTCATGATGATCGGTTAAGTAGTTTTCGCGTGAAAGCGTAACAAACAAACTTACATTCACGTTGTATTCGTAGAAATTGTATTCGTTATTAAAATTCTCGCTAATGTACTAAAATTGTACCTACGAGTATGCTGGTAGTTTGTAGTATGTGTAGATAATAGCAATGCTGCCGAAGTTACGCAAAATCTTCATGGATTCACTACAAATTACATAGTAAATATTGACACCCATCTTATTCGTAAAATGTACGTACATAATATGTACGTACATTTTACGTACGTACGTAGGTCGGCGCGCGTTAGGTGGCAAGCTAAAGCCCGTACCTATTTGTTCAATTTGAAGTTTATACAGCTGCAACTCGAAGTCGAAACCGCATAGCGTGCATGTGCTTTGCTCTCCGTGGGTGTCTACGAAGTCGCTGCGAGTCGCGGCGGGTCGGGACGGGTCGGAACGGGTCGGAACGGGTCGGGACGGGACGGGGACGGGACGCGAAACCTAATAAAACCGGTTATGGACCCTACGTGACGCGTGCCCTTATAATGAGTTTTCGGTGAAAGCGATTAGGGACGAGTAGGATTGTATATCGATATATGTACAGTCAGCCTCTAAAGTCCATCTAGATTTCCATAACGCCCTATACACCGTAGCGAACATAATTCGCTGCCAAAGAATTGAATTAACAGGTAAGGGTAACACGTCAAAATAATATAGGTACAACAAATTGTCGAAAGTAGCTGAACATTACTAGATTCAAACATACCTTCCAAATATCACTTGATCATTCCTATTTTGGGGGTGACTGTGAATAATACTTATATCGGTGCGACACTGATAGTCGATCCGTCAGGTCGATGGAAGCAGTCCGATTGGCGATAACGTATCGCACAATAAGCCGCCCTCGATCGATCAATGCGTTACTTATGCGAAACATTTCAACTAGAGGTTCGAAAACGAGAATTTTTAAAAATAGAATAATTACTGCAATCGGTGGTCGACGTATGAAAGATCGTACATCGGTTAACATTACGATGGGCTTTTTTAACGTTGCGCCCGAAATTAATATCGATGTCGATGTTGTTGTCTCTCTACACAACTATGTGGTGTTCTAGGTATGAAAACGCGTATAGTTAGTTTATGAGTAACAGTTGTTAGATTCATTTTTTTTTTTGACAAAGGACAGCGTGAGATTTCAACGTATGCGCGAACAGATTTGAATGGATTACAAATTTAGCACTATTGAAAATTTATTGTGTCAGCAATGAGGTGTTATGCTGTGTGTGGTCAAGTTCCATGTCAGAACAGTATCAGAAGTAGAAAGGTTTAATTTATCTACACTCGCATGAGAGGATTGAGTGTATCGAACGTAATTGACAATTGACATGCTTCGAGAACAATAAATTCCTTCTCCTCTATGTCCATCTCTTTCTCATTTCATCCATAATTCTTCGATATTAACCAATGCTTCGAAAATTAAACTTGGTTTTATTGATTGCATTACAAATGCGTTATAAATGACACATTTCTCTTTTAAATCGAAGCGCAAGGTATCTTGGCGTACGAGATCTAGAGTCTACTAGAATATTTAATATTAAAACTTTAGGTGTACCATTGAAGTACTCACTCCATTGTCGTGCAACACTGGCAAACTTAACACCTAGTTCACAGTTCGATACTTTGTGTGTAAGCAATATTGTAGTATCGCAGGCGTTAAGAGCTACGATAACAATACTCAAAGTATGAACAGACAACGCCGCCATTCTCTCCTTTTTGCTTTCATACAGAATTAGTCTTTCAATCTTATCCTTTTCACTCCACCTCCAATAGCGATTGATTTATGTTTATTGTTATTGGTACACTTTTATACGCCTCAAATAAACCTCTGTACACAAACGAAACTCCGTTATCATTGCGATAATAAACAAAGCGAAGAGGAGGCTCTCTCTGCCTGCGCCGCGTAGGCTTCCAAGTTCCATGTATCTCGCGATCCCAGTACCTACTGAACTTCTTTTTTTCGACCCTTTTGTTAGTCCACTGCTGGACCGGGTGTCCTCTCATAGTCTACCACACTGGCCAAGTGCGGATTGGTAGACTTCACACGCCTCAGAAAATGTTATATAATTTATAACATCTCTAAAGTGTGCAGGTTTCCACACGATGTTTTCCTTCACCGTTATAGCGAGTGATATTTAAATTTTACTTATAAAACGCACGTAATAAATCGGAGGTGCGTGCCAGGATCGAACCCAGACCCCCGGAGTGGGAGGCTGAATTCAAACCACTAGGCTATCACTGCTTTTAACTGAGAATAATGCGTTGCAACGCTTTCACTGCTCGCTGCGTGTTTGCAGTTGGAAACCTTTCAATTACCACTTCGGTCCGCCCGTGTGTTTGTCGTTTCAATTTTAAAAGGCCCTCCAAAACCCTTTGACGGGCCTAACTTAACATTCCCGACGTGCCACGGACGTGTGAGCCGATTCTGCCCTCTCCCTCTCTCCGTCTCTCTCTCCTTTCGACCATTTGTCTCCAGTTTGAACTGTGTTATGTTGATTTTTTATTCTTTTATCATTTTGTTTTCATAGTAGAACTGGTCTTGGACTGTATGAATATTTTGACAGTGCATTTAGTTTGTTTTGTCATATATGTATATATGCACACTTTATTTATCGTTTAAGGAACGTTAAAAAAACAATTCTTGTGCACTATTTAATGGTATTACTCGCGTGAATTGTTTAACTATTTGATTTTAGTATTCGGATAATTTTCAAATCCTTTTGATCAAGTTGCTTGCTTTCGTCACGTTCATTCCCCTCTCGGCGTACTTTACCGAGAGCAAACTACTCTTCTGATTCACCTATCATAATCATAATCTTTGACGGTGTTAACATTCCGTGCATACCGTAAACGCATTAGTCACCACAATTTCGAGTATACGTCGACTGACCCGGTGGTCAAGCGGTTAGTGAACGCTGTACCGAGGGTTGTGGGTGCTATTCCCATTTAGGATAATTACTTTTGTCATGTGCAGGGAATAACTCTGTAATAATATCTATGCATAAGTACATATATGTATATGTATATATAATTAATTAGTCAGTTGTCTATCATAGTATAAGCTCTGCCTTATTGCTCGGCCTGTCAGATGGCCGTTACACGTTGTTATTATTATTAACTTTTCTTATTTTTTGCCTGTTAACAACATCTGTGCATTTCGGCCTTATGACTAATGTTAGTTAGTAATCTACGCCAAATGACAAGGTCACTATACACACCCTACGCACAAAAGACAGATCCGAGCGTCGCGGACCACGCCAACCCTTCCTATATCCGCCGCCTAGCGAATGCCCTAAAAGCTTTCCGCTCAATTAGATGCATCCGAACAAGTGGCAGATGCGAGCTCTTCCGCTTTGATTAAGCTCTGATTGCGGACTGTCATACCGAATGTCGTCACTGGTTCGCGCACCGCTGGCATACTTCGCGCATGTAGGTACGTACATGTTGATGTACGAGTATTGTATTTTATCGTTCTCAGTACGCACGAGTTACCTGTGCACCCTGTAGGGATGATACCAGGTACCTACTCGTTAATCACATTTAAGGTATTGTCTGTTTGCAACGTTGTTGTTCCGACGTTTTTTTAATTCTCTATCAGATGCAAGTTATTCGTCTCACCTTCTCTCTCTCTCTCCCTCTCTCTCTCCCCCTCTCTCTCTCCCTCTCTCTCTCTCCCTCTCCCCCTCTCTCTCTCTCTCTCGCCAAAGAGACGTCCTGTACTCCACCCACACCGATAAATCCCGTATTGCGTCTT
>DWUN01003237.1:0-12369 GCA_018249975.1 Passova gellias
CTATTTCTGCCGTGAAGCAATTGTTTTTACAATTTGTGTTTCGGTTTGAAGGGTGTGGTTGCCGGTCCACATGTATAGCAGAGGCGACCATATCAGTCCTCAAGAGTAGTGACGCACCTCTGCTAGAGGAGATACTAACAAACACTAACTGGACTAATGTTACTAACAGTCCCATTCCTGCAGTCCTGTTACTAAAGAATATTCACCAACTAATTTCTATTAACACACATTAACTGAATTCACACTAACAGTTCCATTCCTACAGCCCTATTAGAGGTCGGTCACAGATGTCCATGGGCGGGAGCGACCACTAGTGACTGCTCTCGGCTCGTTAGCTACTCTAGTAACATAAAAAAAAGAATATGACTCACGTGCTTGTGATTACAAAGCTGTGCAAATTATTCATTCACGTGCATAAGGAGCCGGAAATTGGCGTTCGAACGAAGTGAACTAGTATTGACCAATGTCGACAGCCCACTTCACCGTGAGAAATAAAATAAACTGGGCCGGTGCACCGAAGGTCGCGGTAAAAGTAGAAAATGTAAACCAACGAAAATACTTCATACCGATATTGAATTGACACGCCCTCGACGAACTGAATACTCGCATGCTTACCGAATTGAGATCAGGTAACTGTATTATACATAAAATATTCTAATATTGCTGTATTTAATATTCCATCAACATTAATAATTTAATATTATAACATAATATAAGATCACGCTTATATAAAATAGGAAGTAATAAAATGATTGTGTCACTAAAAAATTATACACTGTTATGTTAATGTATCTTTGTATAATGGAATATTAAGAATACTTATTTAAAATATTTTATTGCGCTACTACACTGAATATCGAAATGTAACATACTAAAGCTAATTTTAAATCTGACAGACGCAGAGTAGTCTAATACTAGCTTATGTCAAATAAAAAAAATATGGAATTTAAGATTTAGTTTGTTAATAACAATTGTCTTCTTCGTCATCTACTTGCCGTTATTTACTCTGTTTAATGAGATATGTTTGAAGCTGTAGACAAAACCGATGTTCTTCTTTCGTTGAATTACTTAGAGCGACGGTGTGACATAAGCATAACATGAAACTTGAGAAGTAGGTCAAGTGCGCCGGCCACGAGACAGATATTTTAAATTTTCTCGTTGTTTACCTTGTGGTGGAAATTCGACCGCAATCGTTAAAAAAAATTTGAGAAAATCTTTTTTCTGATTTTTTTTGTTACATAAATGTTATGCTCCCAAAATTATTTTTTTTGTTAGCACTAAACCTCGTCAATGGCTACCAAAGAAAAAAAAGAAATTTGGTTCACCAACAGGAAAAAGGCGTTGACTAATGGTACATGTAATACATAGATTTGGTCACTGTGTAGTTTGAAAGCTATTTTAGCTGTGGTCGCACACTCGTAAAGTTTGCTCTAAAGCTTATGATCGCTTACTACTGTTACAATGTATTGTTTTGTTAAGCCATGTAGCACATGGTCACGGCTAAATCACTATGAATTAAATATACTAAAATATATAACGTGTAAGTTGTTTATTTAATAGGTATATTGTATTGTTAGTTATATTGTAAGACCTGACAGGAAATTGTAAAAAAAATATTTGGCCTCTGTCATACGAATTAATCACTGTTAATAACTCTGACATAAAGTTTAATAAGCAGGAAGGGGATACTGTTAAGGATGTCCTGTATTATTTTATAATTATTTATACGTAGATAACAAACATTCGGATGCTATTAATTTTATTGCAAATATCCCACTTACTGACGACAATAATACAGGATATTATAATGTATGTAAATATTCGTGTCAATTCGTATTTTTTATATATCATGTATAATCATTGAACTAAATAATAGAATAAATGAAATAAAAGAAAAACAACATAAATGAATAATTAAATTGAAAGATTATAAATATTAATTACTTCAATAATTTGAAGAACGCATTTACCATTTCAACTAATTTTATTCGTCTTTCAATGCGTATATTTTCAATACAATTTATTGACCTTAGTCTACGTTGACATTATACCTGCCTATTACAAAAGGGTAAAGTTATTAACGATATCGCATTTAAGACAGCTCATGATCGGAACTAGGACACGCCTTTTATAGCCGTCTCAATCTTAAAATGGTTGTATTTAAGCATATGCAACAAGCAATGAAGCAAGTGTTCGAATGGACAGATTTTAGATATATTTCGTAAGGAATTCCGTATGAAAACATGTTATTCGTGTTTGGCGAGGTATCGACAGAAAGTTACAGTTGCGATCTGTTACTTGATACGTGGTTCATGGTGCTTTTGTGTATTTTAACAATAAGCAAAATGTAAATGATACTTACAACAAATATACTTAAATTAACAATATCATATACCATCCAACGTAAGATGCATGATTAAAATATAATACTTATCTATATGGTTATCTGGTGTTATGGATGTGAGGCTAGAAATCTTACGGTGTATAAATATATTTTTAATCTGTTTTTATTCGCAAAGTAGAATGCAATCTGTATGAGTACGTCATAAATACTTCTACGCAGAAACAATGGACAATTGTTAAGATTTCGAAACATTTAAATACTTGCAACGAAACAGGTAAGTAGAACTTTGATAACGTATTTCATTATGATCTTATCAAATAATCATGTGAAAAGACAACATAAATTGCTTACTACACAGATCTCGCTTATCTGTGATGTATGGCCTGGTTTTTTTACGACCCTTTTATTGTTTCAATGCTTGACACGGGTCTCCTACCGCGCAGCTTTTAGGTTAGAATCTATCACGCTAGCTAACTGCGGAATGGCAGACTTCACGCACCTCATAAAGTATCATAAATTTTGTAACAAAACCTAAAGTGTGCAGGTTTGCTAACGATGATTTTCTTCGCCGTCATAGCAAGTAAAGTTTAATTCCAAATTTATAAAATATACGTAACTTTGAAAAGTTACTTGTACCAGCCAGCCTTTGGGTCCTGATCTCCCGCGTGAGAAACTAGGCAATCTTTGCTTATTTATTGAAATATCAAAGCATATATATAGTACATTGCCCTTTTTACGATCGGACCTGGACCGAGAACATAACTTCACTATGGGACATTAGAAGTAAAAGTGGGGATTATGGATTCCCTCCTTAACTGAGTGGACATGGAGGCAACGGCCTCGAGGTGTCGAATACCCCGTTGCAATCCGCACGGACAAAACTTCAAATGAATACAAACATCAATAGAGTGACCATAAATACTTCGCGAGAAAAGCACCTAACAATTACATACTCGTCTATTGTATCACCTCGTTATGTCGAAACGAGACAGCTCTACGACCGAACGGCTGGTTATGTGAACGAATTAACAATGTCGGTATACAGAACAATAAGCGGCGCGGTGTGGTGCATGCGTGTTTTATCAAAAGATATATCTCGACCTTCGCGGTAAGGATCGGGCGTGGTTCTCACGCCTTCTCCGCGAAGTACACAAAGGAGGTTGCACTGCACATAGTAATAGTGTCGCGTCAGTTACTCGATTGTTGACTTTTTAGAACGTTTTTGTTTACCCGTATTGGGTACATGTGATGCGGTTGCGATTGTAAGTATTATGCAACGCGCATTCCTTCAGCGCTCATCATAAAAAGAAAGTGATAAAGATGGAAAAGTAACGAAGGCAAAAAAAAGTAAGAGGCAATTAAATGGAATAAAGTAATTAATCTGTATATTATAATAATAGATATATATCGCTTTTCGAGTTAAATATAATGTATGTATATAGTCGAACCGCAGTGCTTACCGTGAAAAAAAAACAACATTGAGATTGGCGTGTCGTTCTACGATTGCAAAACGGCAATGCAAGGTCGTATATTAAAAAAAAATAAACCGCTCTGAAACTCCATTCACATATTCTCATTTTCATAAAATGATAAAAAACATTAACCTTTAGGTATACATAATTTATTTCTAAGACTTCCGCCCGCGAATTTTAGATACTTACGAGTTAAAAGCTATTTCAGTTCCTGTATCCAGTCCTATATTATTTGCTTAAACTGTAAGTTTTTTTTTTATATTTCCACTTTATATCATACTTTGTGAAATTACTTTGATGTATGACAAATAACGACATATAAATTATAATTATTATTACCTTAAAGATATACAATAGTAACTTCACTTATTTCCTTACTTCAAAGTGATAATGTATGTCAATGAAATGGAATATACGCAAAACATTACGTTAAAACGAAATCTAGCATAAGCGATGTAATAATACGCAAGTAGTTGAGTTAAATAATAGATATGATTCGAATACACGTTATTAAGTAATTTATAATTTTACACGTCAGTACAATAACGTCGGTAATTTAAATCTAAGCTTACTTGGCTGTAGGCGGCGATTTGAAATTCGAAACTGGTTTGAAAGTTCGACGGAAACTGACAGGCATAGATTATAGATTTGTAGGTTATAGGCGTATCGTACACTAAAACTTGTGACAACCAATTTTGCGCTAAAAGTTTTTGTCGAGAAAGAGTTGTGTTAAAAGTTAGATTTTTATAAAAAAGAAAACAAATAAAATATACGCTTGCTGGCCTCCAGGTTGTAACTGATCACTTTTGCTTCTAGCGAAATGTCCTGTAAGAAGCTCAAACCACGTTAAATCATGAAGTCGCAAGAAACGCATATTCACAGTTGCTTATAGTGCAAACTACCTATTGCTAAATTATATTATCATACTGGCCGAAAGATCAGGTGTCTGTTTAATTATGAATACGACTCAGTTAACGCAATATCGCACATAAGTTACGTTTGCAAACTGGGTACAAATTAGCACCATAACTTTAGTTGATTTAACTTAAAATCTCTAGCATATAATCTTGGGGCATTCCACGAAAGGAATCATCACATGGTAACATCGAGTTAAGCTTAATTAAAGCAAAAGTGTAGAACAAGTTTTGCATTGATAAAACCTTAAAAGTATCGATAGTGTCCTTTGGTTGCAGCCTCCGACTCTAGGGGTCTCGGGTTCAAGTCCCGCTATGGATCTCCGACTTTAAAAAGTTGTGGATGTTTTCGTCACTTATTAAAGGTGTGAGAAACACGTCGTTAACAAAATCAGCACACTTTAGAATACTCCAAACGTGTGAAGTCTCTAACACGTGTGAAGTCTTCCTAACTGCGTTTGGCCCACTTGGTAGACTATAGCCTCAATAACATTCTCATTATCATAGGAGACTCGTATCCAATAGTAGAACAATGAAAGGATTGATGGTAATCATGTTGAAACCGTCTACGGACTGCAACTAATAGGAAGTATTGAATGCAGCCGCACTGCAGCTAATCAATCAATCAGAATGAATGGATATGACAGTTTTCAGAATGAATGCAAAAAAGAAAGAAACTGTTAATTTACGCCGGTTTTACAATTTTTATTAGCTATACTAATCTACGTACTTATATATTAGTATACTAGATGTAAAACAGTGGTAAAAAGGTCGCACTTAGTCTTTGCCGCATTTCTATATTATCATTATTATTACAATTCACGATCAAACCTTCCTTCGGTGCGATATCACGGTTCTCTTCCGTTATTATAAATAAACAATATTCAAGATTGATGAGTTTATTGAGTCATTATGATAGCATTAAAAATGTCACAACACACACAAAACAGACGCGGTCTTGTAATAAATCAACGCTATGTTGCGAAGGAAAAAAAACTGATGATAAATGAACAAGGTCTGCATATAACGTCCTTCCTCTTACATAACTAACGAGCTTAATCCGACAACGTCCGGAGTACACTTTACTTACTAGCTTTATTGCTTTTCACGTTACATAAACGCACGCGTTGATAAGCCTCCCGTTGAAAAGTTGTCACACACAAATCATCGTTAGTTCAGGGAAAAGTTGAATGATCCATTCCGTTGATATGTCTACAAATCTTTTGGACTGACCACTTGGTAGTAACTGCTTTGTAATAAAGATGTACATATTACCGCAAAAAAAAACTGTAAAAATATTACTTTTCATCAATTCATTTTTATAAGCTATTTTTAATTGTTAACAAGGCTATTTATATTTGAAGTTCATGCGTGCAAATGTTTGTGACCGTTGATAAAAGCGGTCATCCTTAACTGTTAAGGCAAGCCCTTTGAAAACTTCATCTTTGGAAAGAAATTTGGTATTTTATTTATCGTGTATATCTCAACCCTGCGAACAATTTTAAGGTTACATTTTATTTTAAGTAGGTACGTCTTTTGATATAATAGCGTATTATAAACTACCAGGTGATAAGTATTTCAGTGATAAGAATCCCTTAATATTTATTTTTCAGGTTTTGCAACATTACAAAAAGTTTATTATTTTAAGTAATGGCATAAAAGGCACTCGTATTAAGGTCATTTCAAAGTGATTCTCACTGGTTAAAATATCATCGGAAGAACTGATGATTTATTTACCGGTCGCAAAGATCTATTTCCGTTCCTATTTTGAATGAGCCGATTCGAATAAAGATTTCAATAGTTTCTTTGTAACGAATCGAGTTTCAGAGGAAGTTGTTAGTGGCATTAGGCGCAGGTGGCACATCTGTGGCGCAATGCTCCGTTCCCACGAGATGGCGTTGGTGTATTGGTGCAACCGTTTCAACCGGTGGACTACCATTAGTGTTACTGTTTAAATGTTTTGTTTTGATAGATTATATAGCTTTCCTATGCTCTAATCTTAGAATATTAACGATGATTTACATGGAGAGGGTATTGGTTACGGTCTTTTGGAAGTTTCGTCTGAAAAGGTTTATAACTGAATGTTTACAAGGTTACAAATTGCTCCATAAATATACATATACAAAGGAGGTTTTTCTAAATGAAAATTTTATTGGACTTTATTTTAATTTTATTTAAGTGGACAGTTCACATAATACTATAGTCTGCCGTCTTGTATCATGAATCTCACATTTTGCAATTGCAAGCTTAACATTACCCTATCAATGAATAAATTGCAATCGTAGAAGCTTTTTGTTAATGACGCAACAACACTTCAAATTGTATTGCAGTTTTTTCTAAATATCAATACTGTATTCTATTAGATTCGGTGCTTACAATTCGTTTGGAAAATGCACGGGTATTATTGGTTAATGGTTAACACGTTTTGTCATAAATCAAAATGTTGTAACAGTTTACATTGCAAAAGACGAATATTACTTAAAATTGCCCATGAAGTTCTATGGTTTATATGTGCATATTAACAATAGTATCTAATAGTCATATCTTTTAACAACTATAACACGGCCAACTGATCCCAAATTAGGCAGATACTGGGCTATAATAACTATACTTAATACATAAATATGTATGAACATAATATATGTAGATAATTTATACACAGTATTAAAACAATATATTCGCATTGTGGCCAGAAACAGCGTTGTGAAATAAATAAAAGATATAAAACAAAGTTACAATTAATCTAATTACATTACAATTAAATGGATTACGCTGTAAGAGAACAAAAGAGACGCTTAACTGTAACAAAACATTAATGTGACCAAATCTTCGGGTTGCTACACACTCGCGTAACCTTGACAGTCTATAGCTAGGGCTGTCACTTCATTGAAATGATAAATATACAATTAATATTTAATTTTATTTAAATTAAAGTTTAAATTTTAAATTTAAATTATTAAACAATCCTGTTAAATCTAAACATAACATTTTGCCTTTAATTTAATCGTGGAATATAATAATTGAATATACACTATCCATAAATATCGAAACTGATAACGTAAGTGTTGCACAACGGACCGGAGACATTTATATCCCTTGTCGCTTATATTCCGTTCTCCCTCCCTTTAACGAGCTTTACACTAGTTTATTTTCGTTTTAGTTACGAAATACACTTGTACTGCACGACGGCCGTTTTGAAATATGTCTCACGCACAGACATTTCCGTCAAGCTGTTATAAAAACAACAGTTCACTTATAATATTTAGATATGACTGCTAGTCGATATAAAGTCACGGAAAGCGATAAAATTACGCATGATATTTAGCTGTACGAGAAAAACGACTATCGTTATTGTAGTTACTTCATAATGAAGTAGTTATGTGTGATTATTTAACGATGCGCTTTGCACAACCCTATTTACGGCGTAAGTGACTGATTAACACGGTAACTTGTCATATTGTATTATAATGATGATCATAGATATTTTTTGCGGGTTGATTTCGTAACATTAGATTATTATCTAACAAAAGAGCAAATTATGGGCCTGTTGGTAATTTGGGCCCGTTCTTGCTCAATTTATAGCCTGCAGTTAGGTATTTGCGCGTAGAATTAGTTCTAAAGTAGCTTTTTGTCCTGTGTAGTAATTGATATAATAGCGTTAGTAACATCGTGGAATACTTATTGAAAGCCTAATTCTTGGTAGTGTCTATTGAAAAACTTGGTTTGTATAATAATATCTTCCTACATATTGTCGCATCTAATTCTCTTAGAGGAAGGTAGAAACTAGCATTTACACCGACTACGGTTCTGAAAACCTTCTTTTGTTTCTTTCATATTCTAGAAATAATTCTAGAATATTCTAGAATCTAAATATCGTTCGATTACTTGCATCGAACATCGTTTCGTATTCCTTATAACATATGACCTTTGTATATTACATCGTAGAAGGCCTACATTTCGCATATCGTAGTATCTGCAGGAAGAAACTATGTGGTCACCGTTTCCTGTCGGTAAGGCTCTCGACTCGTCGAATCGTTAGGATCGTGTCGTAATCGACATTCGCGTGACATTTCGTGACTAAATCCAGCTAAACGATCTAGGTAAAGAGACGATTTAAAGTTATGAGGCAAAATTGGCATCGCAAAATTAAAATATGAGTGAAGTATTAAGTTTGCAATCAGCATTTAACCACTTATCCACCCTGCTCTGCTCTCATATCTTCTCTCATAATTACAGAATTATGAGAGCAGATTGTGTTCCAAAAGTGGAACAGTGGAAGGGTTGAAAAAAAAGCTTTTTTAAATCGCTACGTTAAAACAATCCACCAAATACTCGTATGATAATATAAACAGAATGTATTATTAATGTTATATTTTATTTTTAATTTAATTAGGTACATCACCAGCATTACATACAAAACATTCAAAGCATAACAACATAGAACTATACACTGGTATGTATGCCAATTACAGGCACAAACAGCATTCTCACAACGATTAAGGAAACGCGTGTTATTGCAATGAATTTTGGAAAAATATCAAAACCAATTTGTTTATATAATACTGTCGTATCTTTGTCACCAGGTACACAGCAAGGGCCTTAAGTTCGGTATCTACGAGGACTACGGTAACTTCACCTGCGCCGGTTACCCTGGTGTGGTTGGACATTTGGCTGAAGGTAAATCATTGAGCATTTATTCAGTTTGCATAAAAAATAACGCTTTACCTTTCAATTCAATATTAGAACACCCTGTATTGTCGATGGCCAAGAATACCGTTTCTCAATCTGGGGCTCGCGACCCCTCGCGCTTGTATATTAAAATGGATCGCATTCTGTTCCAAAAATGAGACCTCGAGATACGTTTATTAAGGGATTGAATTTTAATGAAGTTTTTTAATTAAACGAAAGGTCGCAAAGCTTTTTAATTAAACGTTTGAGATTTTCTTGTGTCGCGACATACAAAATGTTGAGAAACAATACTCTAGAAACATACGAGTACAGGCCCATATACTCGTAGATATATCAAATCATTATATTTACGAAGACCGCCACAGAAGTGGTAGCACAATATGGGTCGCTAAGATTCGTCTATATAAATGTTGCAACTATATGACATTTTAACGTGTTACGTATATAAATTACCAAACGCAAGTACGGTAGTAACACTCACTACGTGTATAGAGTTCAAGTATATGTAACGCACTAGAAACTCACCGCGGGGCAGTGTGACCTAACGTTTGTAATCGCAATCAAACGTACATTTTAAATTCAAAGAACGCCACATAGAAATGTGAAGATACGAATATGAATTGGTTTATTTTACATATTGTATATTTTATCTACTTTATTTGTCGCCGTGACAGTCTACTGGTTTATATTTAAGCTTTCTATTAAAATGGCCTGTGAAACATGTGGAAAGTTCGTGAATCCTTTGTAATGTAGCTGCATATTGCGCCGTGGTTAAAAAGCACTTAAATGTAGATAATAATTATTAAAAAATGCATTTGTTTTTTGTTCTTATTGAATTCTTATTGTTATTTGCTCTTGTGTTGTTTTAAAGAAAGATGTTTATTTTTTCTTTAGTCTTTTATTCTTATAATTTTTTTGTTTAACATTTATTTGCTATTGTGCTGATTTAATGTATGCGAATAATAACTTTTTCATTATTTAATTATTTCTAATTGCGATAACCTTTTAATTTACTTCTATGCTAAATTATTGAAACAAAAATTTGAATTAGTTCGTTCGAAAATAACAAAACGTCGGTATATTTTTAGACACTAGTTATGTATTATTTTATATTCTAAATGTAACGCTATCAAGCTTACGTAAGGGCTGATTTAGACCAAAGAAGCGCAGCGAAACACGAGGAAGTGAATTTCATAATGATAATGTAATTACTTGTATACGGTACACATGCCCACCACTTTAAGTGGGTTGTGATAGCCTCGTTAGGTTAAGAAGCAATATGTTAGTAACATTATCACTTTAGCTGAATGAACATGGCTGGCCTGTTGGCTTAGTCGTTACTGATTAGTAGACCTGACTGCTCAGGTGAGGTCGTGATTTCGATCTCAACCAGGACAAATATATGATGAGCGTGATTATTTATTCTGTATCTGTTCGGTTATAATGTGTTACGTTACTCGACATTCAAATATTCAAATTCAATTAAAATTCAAATGATTTCTTCTTCCAGTAATTACAACTCGCGACAGGCTAACTTATACCGCCATCTATTAGAAAATTTAGTTACTTAAAAATAATGACAACTCACTGTCCCATATGTTCGTTGTTTTTCTACCTTTTGTTGGTCCACTGCTGGACCGGGTGTCCACTCATAGTGAGAAGGATTTAGGCCATAGTCTACCACGCTCGCCAAGTGCGGATTGATAGACTTCACACTGTCCCATAGAGATTGTTTAATTTGAGATTGAAAAAAATAATATGACCACTAATGGTGATAAAAAAAATTACTGCTTTTATAATCATACGTTAGAGTTGGGCTGTTCCTGTTTAAATTTAAAGACCTCAATTTAAAGTAGGATATTGGAACCACTACGCCTGGCTTTTGGAGGTTGCTTCGGCGGTCGACGAAAGCTTGAGATGATGAATTGTTTAGCGCAAGCACTTTCTTTTGCATTCGCACACGTTACTTCCATGATAATTGCTTTGAAAAGGAAAATTAACACAATTATCAGATACTTGGTAGTAGTTTGCCGTAAGGAAATGCCGTGTACAGTTATGCACGCAGTTTTAAACGAATTGAAGGAAAGGAAATACATATAAAACGATTCACTTACGATAGCTACAATATAGATTCACATTAAATGACTCGCACGCGACCATTATCAGCTGTTGTTAAATACTTAGTTAAGAATTTTGCCAATTAATATATACCTTATAGTGTTTCTATTTATATGGGCTTGTTCTCCGATTTAATATTCATTGGCTATGTAAGATCCTATTTTGATTGTATTTTTATTCCATTGTTTCATATAACATTTTTTAATGTATCGCTGTTCGATTACCGTTAAAAAAGGAAGTAAAAAAGCATAGTAATAATATCTTTGAACATACAGTCACGGCCGTGGATCCTGAACTATGTCGTGCCTGTATTAAGGTAATCAGACCTTTGACAAACTACATATATACATTTCTATATACATAAGACACAGGAACTAATATTATGTGTATTCTCCTTGCATCATAAACTGATCATTAGCGCAATTCACGTTGTGCTATATTATCACTTCAAATAAGTATAAAGGCATATTTATGCGTGTCATAATATACAGCTGTGCCTGCGACTTCGTCCGCGTCGAGTATTGACTTTGGGTAACATTTTAATTTCCTAGGATAGTTTGCAAAATACACTATTCCACGCCGACGAAATCGCGGGCAAATGCTAGTATAGCCTAGATTGATCAGTGATTTTGACTGCCTCGTTGGTCGTACGGTTGCTAGCGCGACTGCCGATCGGGAGGTCCTGGGTTCAAATCCCGGGTTTGGGTAGTGCTGAATTTTTCTAATTTAGAATTTCTAGCAGTGAGAGTCTGGAAGTGTGCCCGGTGCATGGCAATAGGCTCACCACCTATTCCATTGTGGGACTTAAACGTAACTGGTGAAATGTGGGGGT
>DWUN01003238.1:0-12369 GCA_018249975.1 Passova gellias
TGAGTTAGTTCTTCCTTCGACGGGTCATAGCGTTTGCTAAAATCTGAGGTTTTGAAATTCTTTTTATTTTGGTTATTAACTTCATCATCAAACGGCGATAGAATGACTATCTTTTCACATAAATACCACAAGTGAGGACTAAACTGAATGAAGCTTCAGAAATTGTTGCGTCAACTTTTTCGTACTCTTAAAATCTTCAAGAAGCGCAAATCTTGGTTAGGTCTTTTGGTTGCCATTGTGCATTCGAGCCAAGCTTTAACATACAACAAATAAGCAAACATCTTGTAGAACCTTTTTGTCCTTCGCAGTCATGCTGCATTGTGATTGAAGTAAACATATTTTTAAAGAATAGTTCGCTCTCGCCATCCAGCGTGCCTGATGTATAAATCCTTAGCCTTAGTTTCAACTTTTCCTCTGTGTTTCTTCTCAAAATATAACGCACAGTTCGACCAATTGGCGGTACCTAGTCATGTCTTACAAGACCTTTGATTAATTTTGCCTTATAAAATATTAACGAAGCTTAAATATCTGTCTCGGCGACAGGTTCGTTTATGAAATTAAGAGACGGTTCAGTGTTACGAGAATCGGAAGACTCGCGCAACTTGTATGGAGAAGATTAATTCGCAAGTCGGCAAGGGTTATCGTATATATATCGAGCTAATATTTTTTTCTAGACAATATAGGGTTATTACGAATTAATTAAGAAGGTATGCGTAAAAAAATATTTAACTTGAAATTTAAGGGACACCCTAACATACATGTATACGATATAATACTTATATAGATATTTTTATTACACTCGGACACAACAAACCAATGTGCTCATTACACGAATGTTTGTCCCGGACGGGAATCGAACTCGCACAACCTCCCGTTCTACAGTCAGTCGAACCACTCCACCAAGAGGCTAGTTAAAATACTTTTAGTTCCATTCTCCTAAAGAATTATCTATGCCTTGTTAGTTTTGTTCCATCACAAACATCCAATACCGGCTTTACTCTGATCCAAGGAGAATGAGGAAGCAAAAAGAAAAGACATTCCAAAGCATTAAGATCTTTATTCGAACTTCCAGTAAAATATACAGGATAGAACCCATTTTCAGAGAGTAATTACACAAACAGTAAAATAACTTTTATACCAGTAGCATCCGCATACTGTCAACGTGACTACGGTAAACACGCCCGGCAAATCCGTGTTTCCGTACGTTCCAAACACGCCCCGCGTGTTTCATACAATCTGCCAAATGTAGACAATTGTGGAAATTAAATTCGGAATTGATTTCAAAACACGTTCATATTTTAATATCTAAACCACAGATAGAAACATTTTTAGCTATCGTAATCATATTGAATTCCGGATAGTTTTTGATGTTAACAGTATATTTTTCATTACACACCATAACACTGATAGCAATACGCTAAACTGGTCTTCTAATTTAACTCTACGTTAACTGGACTTTGCACTGTGAACTTGGGTTGGCATTAAGTAGTCACTAATATACATGATATATTATAAATACATAATAAATATGTAGGATTTCGTAAAAAAATTAAATATTCTTAAATATCTTAGAACTATACACAATTAATATAATATAGAGGAATGTTTTACACCATGTTATACAAATATTATAAGTGCCACATAAAGCCAGACATGCCCGACGCTGGGACTACAATAAAATATAGAATATAATATTATATCATTACAATAAAATACTGCCAAATGAGATCCGACAAACTTGAAAGCATACAAAAAACACATTAACATTACAATGTCAAAACTTAGCAACAAAGTGGGACTAAATTGTTCTTAAATAAATTTAGGAACTGATTTTGTAACAATAATTGCTAATAATAAATAATTTGTCGTTTCGAACATAGCATCAACATATTATAAACAAAGCTGATTACGCAGTGTATATGCATGGAACATGTCAAATCACATACCAAATTACTTATTTCAAAGTAAACATCTGTCAGTCGATTCTTAGAAAAATTAAAACAAAACCACAGAAAATAATTGGCATTTTGTTTTCCAGACGAATATATTTAAACAAATGACGAACATAATACACATTTTTAAGCTGTACACGTTTAAAGATGGCGGATTTTTTCTATGCTCATGTCAATTTTCCCGCCAATTCGAGCTGTCATGGTATCCTTACTTATATAGAAACAACTTTGGCCAGTATTTAAATTATACGTTTTTCAAAGGAAAACTTCCAAAAAGCGGCATTTTCGCAAAATTCACTGACAGATTGCAGCTAAAAGACTAAAGTATGGAATACAAGTTGCAGCGGAGGAACTAAAGTGGATATTACAAAAATATAATGAATTTATTTAATCGGCAGCATATATACATAATTATATGGAAAAAGATTCATAGAAACATTGTTTTACGTATAAACATCTTGAGATACATAGTCTGTACTATGGAGACCAGACAGCTGATAGATTACATATATCCATACGATATAACATGTATATAGGTATTTTTATTACAACCAGACATAGAACAATACCTACAGGCCAAAGTTGTTAATTTAAAAAGAAATAATATGTAAATAATGATACAAACAAAAATAATGACACACTTGTGCGAAAGATAATACAAAATATATTATATTAAATACCATTAAATTTTACAATATGATTAATGTGAATCCAAATTGTGAAGACATACGCTGCCGATCATAACAAAATTAATGCTAACAACACTGGAAGTATCCGTCTGTGCGCGCGATATAAATAAATATATCAAACGATAGAAAAAAAATACATTATCTGTGCCGTAAATAACATTGCAAAAGTATCCTACAATACTGTACAATATATAAATATTCCTATTAAGTATTGTTAATTATGCAATAATATTATTATTATTATTAGTTATAGCAACAATAGATTACGTAATACTTGATACACAACCCTGTGCTACGATAACTCGTGCCTAGAGTGATATGGACACGTAGACACGGACCAAGACACACAACAGATAAGTAAAGTCGACATTTTAAATATCTGCCTCAACGGGGAATCGAACCGGGAGCCCCATACGGGGTGGACGTACCTTGTGACCGCTGTACTTAATGCAGTGTGCTTATTATAATTCGTAGTGACTTAGTGTTAGGGAGATATATATATATATATATATATAGATGATAGAACAGTTTATTTGACGCTCGGTGCTTTCTGCCTACCCCGTTAGGGACCTGGCGTGAGGTTATGTATGTATTTATGTATGTATGTAAACTTTCCTATTCCTCGAAAGGACTGTTAACACCCGATTAAAGTATAGAGCATAGGTTCTCAAAGTTACAGAGTTGCTTTATTTTAAATACACTTGCTGCGCTATATATCTCCCCCTTCTAAATCACTTCATCGCCCCCCCACCCCAAAAGCGTCCAACGACCACGAAAGGGCGTTATCGCCCACTTTGAGAAAGACAGGCTTGAGGGATCTACAATTACATTGACAGTCAAACAACTAAACACAGACAATACAATCACTGCACATCAATACTGCAAATTCATACGTTTATTTATTTCATTATAATATATGTAATAACAGTGATCAATCTCATTTGGGAATGGTTATAGCACTTTCATGATGTAATCGAGTACAAGGTTTCCATCTCATCGAACTATACAAATCTATCTAGAAGTTTCCGGAAGCCTCTAGAAGACTTCGGTCAGTTTTTATCCATGTTAACCCACGACTAACATCTATCCATCGTTCTAACTATGAGCGAAGCTATAGTTATGGTGAATTGAAATGTTGATGAACGGACAAAAACGAAATAGTGTGTCTTCCGATTTTATAAAAGAAAATGACAAAATGCTGAAGACTTATATGTACGACTAGATATTACACAAATATGTAATCTCTGTAAAGTATTTATACCGAAACGTAATTCAGGCGATGATTATCTTCGTCTATGCCTCAGCCATATAGATAAAAACAAATCACTCATTCCATTAAACTATCTTCCGTTATGATATCGATTCGTTACGAATACAAATTAACCTACACAACCTCTAGATGTTGGCCTGTCTCCCGCCCGCCCGAATCGTACGAACCTTCGGGAAAATTCCAGAACGTTCTTGTAGGGTCCGAGAGTTTCTGGAAGTGATCGGAAGTTTCTCAAAGGATCCAGATCTTTCTGGAAGGGTCTGGAAGTTTCTCGAAGGATCCAGACCTTTCTGGAAGGGTCTGGAAGTTTCTCGAAGGATCCAGAACTTTCTAGAAGGCTCTGGAACTTTCCGGAACTTTCCGAATGGTTCTAGAAGGGCGCGGCCTCGTCGAGCGTGTGCAGCCAGTTGAAGATCATCATGTTCCGTTCGTACTTGGACAGCGGGCGGCCGCGGTCGCGCTCGAAGTCCGCCGCAGTCAGCGCCAGGTGGGCCGTCTCTGTTGACAGTGACGATATCATGCATTATCTGATAATAATTATTATTATAACTGGGAACAATTCCACGCATGTCTATGCGAATCCAATTTAGGTAGTGAAGCAGCTCTCACCGGGCTGCGGGAACTTGGTGTGGGGCTTGGTCTGCGGCACGGCCAGCGTGGTGGGCCCGGGGCCCGCCGCCGAGCTCGCCACCGCCGACACCGCCGCCGCCTGCAACGTGCCACAGACAAACATCATAACCACAGACAGATAAAAGATATTCTTTCAACTACGTATTAATATTTTTTTTGCAAATAATTGTGATACTGCTTGTTTTTTGTTGCTTTCGTATCATTGTATTATTTTTTTACTAATCATACATACAAGGAACACAGAAATCTCAGGAATACATTTATAGACCGACAACCAACTGACAATCTTAACATAACTCTATATACTACGCGTTGTAAGATGCACTCTTTGTTGGAGATCCAAATAAAATAAAACAATAACAATTTTTTTTTCTTTTTCAATAGTTGTAATGTAGCAGGATGCGAACATAATGTAACTGGCCACTCAGGACATAGAATGGCTGTGTATCGCGATAGGGCTGTTGATATTAGTAAGAAAGAGAAAATAAAAACATAGCCAACAGCAGCCCACCTCGAGCCTGTCCAGGTTGAACTCTGACTGGGACATCCTCTCGAGCGCGCGGTACGTGGTGAGGAGGCGCCGCTTGATGTAGTTCTGGCGCACCTGCAACAACACCTGCTAGTCGCATCTCACACTAACACTGGCCCTATCACAGTGGGGGGGCTTTACTGGGGTTGCCATACCACAATACTAAAAATATCTAGATAACACTCAAATTGTCGGGATTTAAGACCGTAGTCAGGAGATCGCTCGGTAGAAATGAAACGTTAAAAATATTGTATATTTTGCACGCACACATACACTTGGACACATGTACACACACATGTAGGTGACGCGGTATAATGGTGTCGAGTGGGGGGAAAGCCTGGCAACCCTAGACGAGAGGAACACAGTGCAGAGTTATGACAGGGGGCTCTTCAAGAGAGGCGCGAGAAGCCAAAGCCAAAGCCGGCAGCGCACTGGCGACTCCTCGGACGTTGCACATGTCCATAGGCGACGTTGACCACTTACCATCGGGTGACCCGTCTGCTTGTTTGTTGGGATGGATTATAAAAAAAAAATATGTGAGCGGTTACCTTCTTGTTGTCTCCGGGCAGCGCGCGCGTCGCCTGCAGCGGGTGGGAGCGCTGCGGGGAGGGCAGCTGGGACCCGCCCACTGGGAATTATATCATGATACACATAAAACCTATTAGACAATTCAAACCAAAATTTAAAACGGCATCGCCAAATTTAAATCCGTACAATATCTACAGTCCCTACTAATACATATAATAAATGCGAATACAAATTTGTTTGTTACGCTTTCACGCGATAACCACTCAACCCAACATCATCAAACTTTGTACACATATTCTTGAAGGTATTACAAGTAGCATAGGATACTTTTTAAGAAAAATATTTTTTTTTTTTTACGAAAGATAAAAAAAACAGTAGCGATACAATGACTGTTTTGATGAATTCAAACGCTGACTGACAAGTGGCGGGCTAAGCTAGCAATAAATAAATAAAATAAAAAAAATCAAGCAGTGATGTATAGAAAGGGTGATGTTCGCAGCTGTAGCTTCTAGCCGTCCTCACCGGCGACCCAGGTGCTGCACGAGCGGCTGCCGGCGTTCAGCGTGAGAGCCTCCAGCGCCGCGCACAGCCCCACCTCCGACGTGGCGCTGGTAACATCACAACAACATATTCGTATTACAAATCGTGGTTTCATAAATTAGTAATAATAAATAATTTGTACGCCGTAAAAGGCAAAATATGACTCGGAACTTAAAATCCTATAACACCTTCATATGTACCCATATCTGTGCAAATAAACGTCTTTGACTTTGTCTTTGTCATATATCCAATCCTATTTCTTAGTTGCTCTGTGCTTGTTACCTAACGGGGTACGCCGAAAGCACTGAGTGAGAAATATTTCTGTCCGTGCAAAATATCATAACTATTTCCAAATTATATGAAGCGCAGTAATATCGAGAGTGCTGACCTCCTCATTGGCTGCTTGGGGGGTGAAGCGCTAACGTCCGCGGCGCTGAACGAGCGGCGCAGCCCGAGCTGAGCGCACAGCGCGGCGCAGCCCGCGAGCAGCTCGCGGCACGCGTCGCCGGAGCCCGGGGCGCTGCTGGCCAGCGACAGGGCACCGGACCCGCGCCTGAAACACGACAAATTGACGACAAAAGTAAGAATTAAAGAAAAAAAAATTAATATTAAATTTGAAATGAAGAATGACAATTTTATTTTTTTTTATTATAAGACAGGCGGGGGTAAGTCTAAAGAGCCTTGCTTTTATGAAATACCACTAATATTGCTAGGGTCATTATATTTAATCGTATTATTCTATAAGATTGAACCAAAAAAATATACTAAGCAATGATAATGGATTAACCACGATTGATATTATGCTGAAAGAAAGCTTCAAATTGGAATCGGATAACGGATAGCCGTATTTGGAATAAATATCTCCAATTATTATTATTATTATTACATACAAGTAAAAGGTACAACGACCGCTTAAAAAACTGGCACATACACTTTTGCGACTATAAAAAAAAACAAACTCACCACGACATCTTTGCTTAAACGCAGCAACTCGAAGAAGACAACAATAACAAACTTAATTACACAAACGCAATCACAAAAGAGTTCCACGAGTAACAAAACATATGTTTACCACGCAGACAATTAAAAAAAAAGCAACGTAAAACGCGGCTTTTTAAAAATCCGAATTAAATTCAAATATCGAATCCAACTTTCATTCAACACGTGCAATAAATTATTCGACACAGTCGCGAGGCGAATGATTCCAGAGCCAAGTCATTCAAATCAACGATAACAATTATTTCCAAGAATTATATCCGTACATCCGATCCGCCATATTGTTTTCGAACTGTACGCAAACACTAGCAACTCGAATTTTTTACAACACAACAGAGAACTAACGGGCAAAACGTTAATAAAAAAATACACTTCAACCAACTAAAATGCATATACCATACGCCACTTAATTAACAAACCGTAGAATTGGCGCTCCGTCTCTTTCGCGCGGAACGCGTTCGAAATTTGAAAAACAAAAACTGAAAACAGCGGGAATGTTCGGCGCGACAACAAAACCGCTTTGTTTATTTCGCGCGCTAAATAACATTAACAATCACAATTCACGTGTAATCCTTCCCCCCCCCGCGTCTCGCCCCCGCCGAGCGGATGCGAAGGAAATCGTAAAATTAAATTCTAATTAGCTTTTGATACGAATGATAGGCGAAATTTAAAGTTGAATTAAGTCTTTTCGAATTGTCGTCTTACGCTATCCGACGCGTCTTTCACGTTACGAATTGGAAACGTATGTGGCTTTCTGCTTAGTAATACAATAAATAATAATATTCCGTAACAAATGCATATCACCGTAATTGGCGCTGTTAATTAGCGCACAGAAGAATAATAACATTAACTTAATACGATTAATATCTCCGACATTGTAATGCTACTTACATTTTGTTTTTAAATTCGAAGAGAGCAGAGCAAGTGGCAGTCAAAATTTAAATTGTTTTATTCTTCACTAGTTCATCCCGCGGATTTACGCGTAGAATACTGTTGTGAGTTGGCTATTAACTATGACATATGACACATAAATGAAATGGTCTGTCAGTGATTTCAAAATATCTGTCTTTCTCAATTGCTTACAGTTACTTATTTGACACTAAAACAAAAACAAACTCAAAAAAAAATTGTTTTTCTGTCGTTCTGTTTGTCGGGCGTAATGTTCAGGAGCGGCTGATGCGATTTTATTGGGACTTTTGCTGGAAAGTTGAGAATAATGTAATAAAAACTGGAGACAATTCCACACCCAGCTATCCGGTTCCAAATTAGACAATTGAATGCCCATATTACGGTAACAGGACAGCTGATAAACCATAATAGTGGAAGCCTTAAGTAATACTGGTGAGCGGTACTCACTTGGCAGCCTTGCTGTCTGGGTTGGGACTGGCCACTCGGAGCAGTGGGTCTGGGCCTTGGCCGGCCTGAAAGGTAATCAGTTGAGTTCAGGTTTAAGTGCAAGGTGTAAAATCAACAGGTCGAAAATTCCCCTGTTTCAAAAGAATACTGGATTACTACTGTCTTAAATCAATAACTAAAACATTACACACACTACCATGAGTGTGCCATATACACATGAAACTATAATAAAACGTTCATGGTTTATTTGTCAATGTCAAATAAAAAGTCCGAAGTAGTGTCAAAGAATGTTTATAAATATAATTTATTAAATTAAACCTGCTTTATGGTACCAGTATTTTTAAAATAAATCGAAAATTAATATACAGAACAATTGTAGAAAATTATATGCGTTAAAATTTAACAATTAATTTAATTTACTTCGGTCAATTTTCGGTTGCTGAGCAACAACAAGTTTTTATTAAAATCGTGTACATCTTTGCATATTTTATCTTTCAAACCACATATCTTGACACTTAGCTTAAACACGTTTATTTGCATAATATGATGATAGGCTCACTTTTATTAAACTTTTCTCATAACACAAATGTTTGTATCGGGTGGAAATCAAACCCGAGACCTCCGGTTTAGCTATCAGGGTCACCGACTACAAGAGCCTTGTTTATGTACAGATAATATATATCTTATATAAACGGTACAAGCTAGGCATGTACTGCAAATACATAATACAATATGTCACTACAGTTTGCCTGGCCTTACTATGGCGTTCTATAGGGATGTCAGTAGCAAATTAAAAAAAACTAGGATTTGAAATTGGAAAATCCAGGTCAATGGGGTTTGAAAACATAACACAGTAAGAGAAGTAGAAATAGTTAAATTAATGTGTAGCCATAATAGGTAGATGAGATTCAAATAATAATAATAATAAACGATAATCATATTTTTAAATAAAGGTTTTTGAATAAAATTATCATAGAAACTGTTCTGTGACATAAACAGTGCCAGGGCCGTAATTTTAAAATACATTATCATCTTATCATTTTAATAATCCAGGATGCTGCTTGAAAACTAAAACCAGAGTATATCTTGGGAGTATAGGATGGATGTCAGCTCCAGTGTGCTCACCTTGCTGGCCAGGAGGCGGAGCACCCGCGCGTCCGAGGCGGCCGAGGACACGCTGAACAGCGACAGGTCCGTGGTGACGGACTCGTGCGAGGGCGAGCGGGCGACGCCCACGCTGCGCCACGCCTCGCCCGCGCACATCTCCACTGGAACGCCATAACAAAATGGAACAGTTAAAACAAAAAATCCATGAATGTTCTGTGTAAAAAAAATACGCACTTTTAGAGTATGTGAGAATGAGGATTATGCGGTTGTGGGGTGTACAAAAATCATATTTTTATGGATTTCTAAGAAAAAAATTACATTTATTAAGTCTAAAAATAAAATCCTATCTATCTACAATAGAATAAAAATATAACTGCAAACATACAAAACAGGTAAATTAAAAAAAAATTGACATAAAAAAAAAACAAAACACATAATAAGGCAAATATGAAATAATGAATGTTATAAATGTTGCAGACAGGCACGAAAATAACTGCCTCAAAATAATTATTATAATTCATAATATGTTACTCAAATATTTCAATTATTATACGAGTCTTTCTAGTTAATAACATATGCTTTATCTCATTTGATATAAATTAGTACAAAAATATTTTGACATTACATTTAATCTTGCTTTACATAAATACATTAAAAATGAATCGAAAACAATAATGAAATTGATGCAATGTGTGAAATGCTTGCGGCCCTGACATGCTTGTAGATTGCTAACAATCCGTACAATTTGCAGGAATGTGCAATTTTTCTTGCAATACTGTTAATAACCCTTTTCTTGATTCAATTATTGGTCTACTGGACACAGGTCTCATCTCATAGTGAGTGTTTCAGGTTTGCTACTATAGCATGAAGGGTGCACAAAGCCGAAGAACGATGACTAAAACATGACCTCCATTGAGAATAATATACCTTATCTATACTTCTATACTAATATTATAAAGAGTAAGGATTTGTATGTGTGTATGTAACAAATAGGCTCAAAACTATTGGGAGCAATTTCAAAAATTCTTTCAGTATTTGAATGCTACATCATCACTGATCAATATAGGCTATACTAGCATTTGCCCATGACTTCATATAACATACTCTGGATTTGGAAATTCCTTACAATAATTTCCTTCAACATTATGATTATTACAAACAGGTGAGTCAAAGAACTTTTCAAGTTAAAAAAAGGATGTAACAAGTCAGAGGTGCATAGCGGATTTGAATCCACACTATTCAAACTGGGTGGCTGACATCTGAACCACTGCACTACCATTGATAAAAGTTACCAGATAAAAGTTTTTTAACATCATTAAAAGGCCTTAATCCCACAGTTGGGTCGGCCACCAACCCATATTTCAATCAGCTGAAATAACTTAGAAAAGTAAGTTCCAAATGTCTATTAGAGAGGTCCGACTAATATACGGACTGGAAATTAAATGCCAAGCACTGAGTGAATCGTATTGTAGCTATACTGCAATCATTTTCATATTAGCCCAATACTGGACAGAAACTTCAAGAAACTTCTAGATACAGTTGTACCTATTTCCAATATTTCCAATAGAAGTCGGGAAACATTAAAGTTGTCCACCCTTTAGAATCTTGACAAAATTCTTTAGGTTCTTATACTGTTACCAAAATCTTCGTAAAACATCATAGTTAGGAAGGATTATGCAAGAACCTAGTCAATATATATATTCTTAGTAATTCAAACCGGTAGCAATAACACGAAATTAAAAATACATGATTTATTTCATTCAAACAATTATAATAATCATAAATCAATGAAAAAAAATCGGCGTAAAATCCTCAAATTGAGATGACGACAGCGAAAAAATTACACAACTATCTAAAGTGCACTTTGTAGATTAATATTAATAGATTAATAATAACCGAAAAACAGGGCCAGATATGATATAATATGAGTATATAAATAGCAAAAGGCACACAAATATCATTCAGCCATGCCGGAAAAAATCATGGAATCACAATAACAACAAACAGAAGCACTTACAACTTAAATTGGGCTCCACGACGAATATTTTAACGACACTCTCACAAAAAATATTTCTCAACCAATTTGTTTCAAAACAGAAATTTACTGCACAAAGCACTGAAATTACTGTCTTTGCAAAATACACAATTTTCAGAAGCAAATTTGCGTCGATTTCAACCCGGCTAGTCTGCCAAATTGAAAAGTAGATGTGCGTTCGGATATCTGCAGTCTTGTCGCTAAGTATAATGTTCAGTATAGTGTTGAATAAAAAATTTGATTTCTTTACTTTGGTTTCAAAAGTTTCATTATTTCATTGAAACTTTAAATCCAAAAAAGGTATGTACGCTGCTCAACAATCACAACCTCTTTTTATAATAATTTGTATTAATAAATATATCAATTTCAAAATTCAGAACGTTGTTACTGTTGAAAAAATATATAAACTAAGTTTTCTCCAAGGTTTTACTTGAGTATTTAAGAAAAACTTTACAAAGCTACATTTAAATCACGAGTTTTTGTGCGGTTTTTTATTAACTTTAATTACATTGTTAATGAAGCAGAAAATTATTTGCAACCAAGTAAAAGAGGCATTAAATTTATTCACATTATTTCATATAGTACTATTTTTTTTATAGTATAAATGTAACATGTATACAAGTAATACATGAAAACTACTACCTACTCGATATTTGACGCAATCCATACTAATATTATAAAAGCGAAAGTAACTCTGTCTGTCTGTCTGTCTGTCTGTGACGTTATCACGGCCAAAC
>DWUN01003239.1:0-12364 GCA_018249975.1 Passova gellias
ATCCGTTGCGTAGTTTTAAAGATCTAAGCATACATAGGGACAGACAGCGGAAAGCGACTTTGTTTTATACTATGTAGATTACCACAGTACAAAGATTCCAATTTGATGACAAAAAGTCACAGTGGCCCAAGTTTTATACCGAAGAATAATTGCAAATGTAAAAATCAGTAAAAAACTTACACTCTTAGAAGCACCAGAAGTGTGTAATTCTTTTTTCACAAGTTCAAACAACTGTGAAACATTTATCTGATTGAATTTTGTCAGTAAATTAACAAGCGTAGCAAAATAGCCTGTTCTTAGTTCCGGTGTGTTTGCACCGAGACTGCGCACCAGCCTCTTTAAGGCATATTGAACATCCTTTTCATTCTGAAAAATAAAATATTCATTGAAATATTTAGACCCGAATTCTGTTGTAAATGAAGTCGTCAACTCACAGGTCATCGTATGGCCCAGTTTTTTTTTAGTAAATTTGTGATATTGTTAACATCACTGTGCTAAAGATCCTCTACACACAAATACTTTAAATGTGAAATATTACGATCGGAACAGTGTTGTTATTTACTTATATTTATATTAACATAACATTTTAAACTAGATTCCCTCTACAGTTAAATTTGAACTAACCTCATTTTTTTGTAATTGTGATATTATTTTAGTGCCGCCAGTTACTTTTAATTCATCTTTAGGAGACCTTAAGAAATCAAAGGCGTCCAATAAAGATGGAGTTACAGACATGCGCAATTCACGAGCACTGTCGTCTTTCATATTTCTTACATTAATTCATATATTATATTTACGAAAATGTGATGAACCACATGGGACTGGAATGGATATACAATTTGCTGTCAAAATTGTCAGACTTAAACCTGTCAAAGAAAAGAACTGCTCTCTACAAATAATATATTGAATACTTGCCACCTACAAATATTTCAAAATTTTAAGAACATCGCACATTGACTAGACTAATAACTTTTAAGCATTATTAGGGGCAATCGTTAATAAAGTATTTGATTCCATTTTATATCCAGATTTTATGTTTGTTTAGTAATCCGTACTTTCCTTTGAACCTAGTTTGTGTAATATAGTGAGCGAAGCTAAGACAGCATCATTTTCTCCTACTTAGAATAAAGCTAGGAACACACTGTTATGCCATACTGTGTAACGTCAGATTCATATCAGTTTCAAACATTTTATTAGGATAGAGACACATAATTATTGAGTATTCTGCCACACCGTTATCTATCGTAATTCCAACTAGTATCAGTATGGCATTTTTTGTTTTCAAATTAAAAAAAACATGAAACCGTATGTACCGTATTATACAGAATCCGTCTTTTTCACTTACTGCGAGTTTAGTTTAACCAACATAAGTTAACTTCAGACTAAATTATAAAAGCGGTCAGAAACTTAATCTATATCTGCTCCAATAAAACAATATGGAAATAATTTTGCAAATGAATTATTTTTTCAAATAGCAATTACTATATCTTACGTTTTACAATATTTTTTCTTTTTAAAACTTTTGGGAATTTGGTGTGGTGATAGCTTTTTAGTAGGCTGAAAATGTAAAATTATTTTATGGGTTGAAAAATATTTGCTTTTTGGAAACGCAAATAAAGGTAAAGTATGAAGTACTATAGTAATGTTTATGTTGGTATTTTTATTCTTTACAGGTTCCATCGTAAAAGCTTAAAACTAGAAATTATTTTATTTTTAACAACAAACACTAATATTTATTAAATTAAAGTCTAAAACTGGTAGATATTCATTACTTTTTATGTTTTGTCTCTTTTGTACTTATCTGAAACAAAAAAGATGGATTTAGAAGCATTTTAGTACCAAATGATAGACAACGAAAGCTACCAAAATGTAGAATATATAAATTGTGATGGTTGGCCGCTTCCAGAAAGTGATGCGCGCGCATTTAGTGTTCCATTCCATGTTTCTAAACATGGCAGGTCGCAGTGAATTTGACGATGGTCATTCGAGGTATTTAATACAATATATACGTTTCATTGCGTTTTATTCCGGTTTTTGATCTATTTTTTACGTATTTTTTGTGTGACTTTATAAAGAAATACATTTATTAGCTTCGTTTATTGTTTTCTGTTTGATGTGACGGTAGGCTAACATCCGAAGAAAGTGGTATTTTAACAAAGCGTGCAAATATAAATCAAATTGTTCAACGTAGTCCGGCTTCATGTAATAAAATTGATATAAAGTATTTAAGTGAACAGTGAGTGCTGAAGTTTTTATAGGTTATAACATTGGATGGTTCTCATGATGTCTACAGGGAGTTCGGGGGCGTTCGGAGGACTGCCGGTGGTCGTCCTCTACCAACCGAGCCACCGTTCAAAGCCTTCGTTGGCAATTTGCCCTCGGGTATCATCCAAGGCGATATCAATAGAATCTTTCCTGTAAGTAATTTTATTCAATCATACAAGAAAAAAAATTAATTTCCAAACATGATTTTCGGTGCAAAGCTACCATTAGAAACTGGAATTTTAGAAACATTGATTTTGGTTCTTAATCCATATAAATATGTTGTCTTATTTCCGTTCAAATTTTGCATTAACATTGCACACTAAATAAAAGCTAAGATGAAGTAACTGGGAACATCATTATTATGAATCCATTTTCGGGTACTCAGGTATGAATTGGTGATATTTATTCCTATTATATCATTTTCAAGGAGACACTTAAGCAAAGGAAATTATTAATTTAAGTGTTCTAAAAGCAACATTATGGGGAAGATAATTTATTTGTCCTCAACATAGACTGCTTCCGGCTCGTTCACTGCTCTCATAACATAAAAAAAAAATAAAGAGTCGCTTGTTATAAATATCGCCAGAAACCCATCTTTTAAGTATCAAAAATTAAAAAAAAAATCATATCTGCCTAGGAACACGTAAATCAATTTATTCTGAGATTTTCTGAGCCATGTTGACTATTTGTAATGTCTATTTGATTGAAGATATTTCATTATTACATTATTGCATTATATTACAAAAATTGACATATTGTACCCTTTCCACTTTACAGACGCTAGCAATAAAAAATGTGAGGCTGATAATGGATAAAGAAACAGACCAATTCAAAGGTTTTTGCTATGTGGAGTTTGAATATCTAGAGGATTTGATGAAGGCCATTGAATTGAGCGGTTCTATAAATGTAGATGGTAAAGTGTTAAAAATTGACGTGGCGGAAGACAAACGGAATGACAGGTATGCTCTACTGTATCTATTGTCTACATTTTCTATTCATTTATTCTTTAATGTACCCCTTTTTAAATATCAACTATTGCACACGACTTCGTCCCTGTGGAATAGTGACTTTGAACGGCATTTTAGTTTCGTAGGATACTTTAATTGCAAGTTTATGGCAATTTTTTTAAACCTTACATTATTGTAGTTTTAGTGAAGATCCTTATTTTTTTCTGTAATTAATATAGCCTATATTGATCAAGAATAATGTAGCATTTAAATGATGAAAGAGTTTTTGAAATCGGCTCAGTAGTTTTTGAACCTATTCGCTACATACACACATACAAATCTTTCCTCTTTATAATATTAGTATAGAAAAGTAACAAAGGGCAAAGTTAATGCCAAATGGCATTTTCTGCTAGTCAACCCCAGGTGGACGGTGAGAGATTGAAGCATGTATCAAATTAAACTGAAATAATATTGTGTACTACGTACTTCATACTATGAAGACTATATAAATATATGAACAACAACAACATAACATCATGCCAGCTCCCTAACGGGGTAGGCAGAAAGCACAGAGTGCCAAATATCTAGACAATAAATATATATAATAAGTATATAGAATATACATATTACGTTTATATTGGGCACATATGAGCAACTCAGTAATGACTCATTGGCATGAAATGAGTCTGTTGTAGCCGATGTGGAACACTCAATACTTCTTCTACTAAAGTATTTTAAGATTAGATATTTGTGATTATACTTAGTGGCCAACCCCTGCTTCGAGAATATTTTCACCACTTTGAAGAAGTCAAACAAGAACTATTTATCTTTACATAACAATATCAATCAAGATAAACTATATAAGTCAAGAGTTAATTGATGCTAAGCGTCAGAAAATCTGCCAATAAATGTTGCCCGTGGAAGATTCAACTGAGTTGCTAATTGTTCAACCTTGCTTATTGCAATATACAACTTCTACAGGACTATTAACACTTCTTTTATGTTCCTAAAATATCATTTGATGCATTGTTCAATTGTTTGAAAACAGTTTCTTTGGGATGTGGATATATATAGTAGATAAAGTAATGAATTAACAATTGTAACTGAAGATCCTGTGAACTCCTCCAAGATATTTAAAAAATTCCTAGTTTAGGGACTGTAAATTCTATGATTTCGACAAATGGCATAGTGTTTTAGCTAAATAGTGTTCATTATAACTATGTCTCCTGCGATGTAATTGTATGAAGGTGGATCTACCATATATAGTGTTAGGTTAAGCTTACGAAATCGCCCGAAAGCTACAAGTAATGAAATAACAAAATAATCACGATTATTTCCAGAGGAGGCGGTTTCGACCGACGACGTGACGGTGGCCGCGATGGAGGGGGCCGGGACGGCGGGCGCGGCGGCTTCCGGAGAGACGGCGGCGGCGGTGGCGGTCGTGGTATGTACGACCACTACGAGGGGGCGGAGCGCCGCACTCCGCGGCACCAGGGTGGAGGGTTCACTGGTAACACTAATAATGCTAACCCATAACACCGCATGGATCGTTGATGGATGGAGTTTGCACCTCAGCGTTACTGTACTCATATTGATTGATTTTTAGAGTTGCTTTAACCTGACCGTTTGTGTTACACTGTTTTATTTATAGCACATTGTACATTTTCAAATCAGCTCTTTGACCTCATGCTGTCTATCGCTAAATCTCTAAAGGAAGCAGAATAATCTCCAATCAACTCTTTCTAGTAGGTAATTCGTTCATGTCAGTTTAGATTAATGCAAGACACCTCTTGCAAAATGGATATTGGGACTTCAGGATGAACTATCATGATGTTACATAACAATTCTCGTTTTATTTATTTGTCGTGCCTCATAATTGTTGTTGTTGGATTAGTGTCCAATTGAACATTAACATTAATTTAGGCTGTGTTCAGAAGTTAATGAAACATTAACATATTCATAGTGCAAAATTGAAGATTGAATATTTAAATTGAAACATATCATTGTCCTAAACATAGATTTTTCTAATTAGATCTTGACAATATTTGTAAAACTTGTGAGACTTATGTAAAGAACTGTAATTTACTATCTCCATTAGTGTTCTGCAGAAGGTGCAGCAGAATGAGGCAGCTGATGTAGTGGTTTGAACGTAGGTTTTAATTATGCATAATATGCTAATTTACCATGAGTTACAGCATGCATTCCCTGTCATAATTATATTTTTGTGTTATGTTTCTATGTTGTGATTTATTAATTTGATAAATTCAATATAAATTTGCTCATTCATTTAACTACCATGTTTTAGTATCGTATGTAGGATGTTTTTTTTACCGGATTGTTACTATGAAAATGGACAGGGCGGGGTTGATATATTTCAGTACATTTCACATTTAATTCTGGTATAAGTATACAAAGATAGAATTTGATACATAATATTATACACTTTTGCTTAACTGACATCTTAACTAATGCTTTCAGTTCTACTAAAACTTCGTTTAACATGGAATCAAAACTCTATTATACTGTTATCAAGATTTTAATAACGGATGAATTTCGTATAATAAGACATTTTAAATGAGATAGATAATGTAAACAAGTTTACAAGTTATTGATCATAAATACTTCTGTTTCATATTGGTCTAGGTGTCTGAATCATTTAGCTTCCCATCACACGGGGAAAAATAATTATAGATATAGAGAGATACAGCCCCCATGAAGCGGGCATAACGCTATTTGTACGTTACCATATGTTCAACTCCTACCACAAGCTGCTTTAAGGAAATCCGTTCCAATATCTAAAACATTAATACTGTTACATGTAGATCGGGAGCGCGGAGGCGGGGGCGCCGGCGGCGGCGAACGGTGGGGCGACCGCGGCGGGGAGAGGGGCGAACGCGGCGGGGACAGGGGCGCGCGCGGCGCGTCGGAGGAGTCGCGCGGCGGCGGTGGCTCCGGCGGTAGCGGCGGCGGCGGCGGCGGCGGCGGCGAGTGGGGCCGCATGGGCCGCGCCAACGCCGCGCCTGCGCAACCCCGCGCGGCTCCCCGGCGGAACTTCGATGATATGCCACCAGCACGACCCGGTTACTAAAGATTTCACATTTATTACGATTTAACCGCTATAAGATCTAGTCACTTCTTTCACTTAATAGAACATGCCTGGTGCAACAGGAATGCCACAACACTGATTGTTATTAATACAACTTATGTTTCAATCGGTATGTTTTGGGTCCCGGTACTGTATATTAGAATCAAATCATGAAGTTTTCAAGAGGAACAACTTGTTTGTTTGTCTGGCGAACTGCAGCCAGCTGTATTGTTGCATACTGGTACCAATTGATTTGAATAGTTCTACAATTTATTGTCAGTTGAATTTAGTAATCATGGCATTGTTATCGTCTGACACTAGGTTTACTAACTGACATGTAAGGTATCTTACAGTTCTGGTCTGGGGTGCAGTGGGCTCTTGTGCCTGCTCATATAAGTGACTTCCAATATATGGACTCCTATCTTTTTCCTTCAAAATGTATTAGCAAATTTCTAAAAAATGAAAGCTTTTTAAGTGCATATTTAATTTAATAATAGATGTGTTAAGCTTGTGGCGGACACAATTTCAATATCCAGATTCGTAAAAATACTCTGAATGTCTACAGTTTTAAATAAAAATTAAATGTGAACGTTTGATTCAGACACAACTGGCAGACCAAAGCTGAAACTGGAGCCGCGGACGGTGAAGGAGCCGGTGAACTCGCTGGCCAGCACCAGCCAGGCGTCGTCGATATTCGGCGGAGCGCGGCCGCGCGAGGAGCGGCTCAAGGAGCTGGCGGGCGAGTAGGCGCCGCGCTCTCTCACTACCGCATACTCTCCCTCCTGTGTGTATATGTAACGTCCCGTCGTCCACCACCATACTTTACGTATATTCCCCGATATTCAAAAGTGCTGATCGTAATGTACATGAACTGGAAGGATTTTGTTAGGTTGTGAGGTTGTAAATCATTACTATCGCATACTATGTATTTTGTTAGCTTAATAATGTATCACGATCGATGAGCTTATTGTTTTGCTACTGTGCCGTTTTGTCTCGCTAACGTTTCAACGGAGCGATCGTTGTCACGCGGCGAGAGGAATGAAAATTGCTAGTGTTGCGGTCTTCGCAATTAAATTGTCTAGGCTTTTGTGTGTCTGAAAAACGAAACTCTGCTTGCATCATAAGTAATACGTCTAATTTGATTAGATGGTAATCGTTTTTTTTTTTTGTTGTTGTTAATATTGTTGTTTCAATCAGTGTGATGGAACATAATAACATCACTTATTTTTTTATATTACGAGCGACGGTTCGGAGAGTTACGTTTGTAATGGTTTATTGATGTATTGTTTGTTTATTTTGCTAGGACCCAAAATAAATCATTGTACGATGAGTAATTATGGAACATAATTTAAGATACGGTGATGTAATTATGATGTCATTAATAAATTTACTTCTACGTATTCGGATTTCTACTTTACTATAGATATGTATGTGTAATAATTTCATAAGTTATGTGGCAGATAAAAAAAATCGCAAAATTGTAACAATATAGAAAAATTAATAAAAAGTTAATTCTTTGTAACCGAGGATTTGATTCCCAGATATCCCATTACAGACTTTCCTCATTCGTTAATAGTCGGTAAGTGGAGGTCGTAAGGACTATTAATTGATATTATTGCTCAGAAACCTTCAAGATCATGACAAAGTAACAATAAACTACATTACATTTCTGAAAGATATTCCGATTATAATTTATACAAAATGGAGTTACTATTATGATCTTTGGCCGAGTAATAATTCAATCAACAAATTGCCCAATGGTGAATTTGTTTAGTATGTTATTTTTGGTACCAGTGTGTATGCATGAAGAGACTGATGAATGTAGGCGATGCGTATCAGGTTTGCAAGGACAGAGATATTTAGCGCTCAGTACTTTCTGCCTACCCCATTAGGGGCCTGCCGTGATGTTATGTATGTATGTTATTTTTGGTGATATTATTAGTGAGTTTAGTTAGTACAATCCTTTCCAATGATTTAAGAATCTGATAATCATTTTTGCCATCAATCAGTCTTTACAAGTGACATGAGAAATAATATTTATTGTAATACTAATAAGAGCAATAATAAAGTAAAATTACAGTATAATCAGTTTATTTAAATATCAAGGTCATCATCAGGATCTTCATCGTCCCAATCATCAACAGCATCTGGCTCATAATAAACTTTTCCTTGACCTTCATGGATCTTGCTCATATAAGGCAATTTTAATTGGTTTTTTGCCAATTGACTGATCTGGTCAACTTCAATTTTGAAAGTAGACAAATCGCCTGGAGCAATTCTTTCCACTATATCTTCCTTTACATCGGGTTTAATAATGGGCCTTGAACTTAAAACTGCAGTAACAATGTCATAAGAAAGTAACTCTTCACTCTTAAATATTTTACCGCCCTTTTTTATCAGGACTTGGATTTTGCAGGGATTGGCCAAATCGTATGACACAATTGCATTTGCTATGTGATTCAAATGTATTGGAATTTTGGAGGCTGGCAGGAGACAGTCTTTGTGCAGAATTACGATAAGTTTCAAAATTTTTGGTTCAGAATTAAACTTTTTTAGATATCTAAGACATTTATCCCAACCTAAGCTGATAGACATTTGATTTACAGAATCTATTATAACAATACTTTTATCACTAATGTTATCTAGAAAATCTTCTAAATTTGATTCATTATAGAACTTAACATTCTTATTTTTTAGCACATGTTGCCACTGTGACATTGGCTGATCGTAACAAAACATGTTTATCATGTTATCGCCTTGCACTAATTCAAGTATTAACGGTAGCACATTTTGATTATAGTCATCTTCCAGTAATATAAAAGAAGATAATTTTAACTTCAGTAACGCCATCACTTATTAACTATTGTTCTAAAATAAATAGGTAAGTACTTATTACTTATTTCACTTATTTGTAACAGTTGAAGTCGAGTCTGAGCAATGAGCATATTTGTCAGGTTGTCTGTTGTCACTCGTACCGTAGATGTCATTTTTTGATTTTTTATAGGTTATAAACATCAGATATGCAACGATTACAACCTAAATAAGCATTGTTGGAACTTAGAACGCAATAGACCGAGTTTATTTGTTTAATTTTAGTACGCTTGTGGTTACTGTGTTGCTGAAGTTCTAACAGTATGGTGAACTACATACGAATTTGTCAAGAATTATGTTTCTAACAAACAGTAAATTTGCTAGTGGGACCCTTATGTGAATTATTCCACTTGTGGAACACAAGCTTTATCAACGTCAACTGTCAAATGTCAAAATGATAATATAACATTATCAAATTGAATTTAAGAAAGACGAATAAAATAAGTACATTAACACGCAATGCTTAAACAACTAATGAGTTTTAGATTTACTAAAAGGCATATAGTGTTTGTGCCCGTTTATAAACCTCCGGACCGATTTGACTATCTAAATCTTCGTGATTTTCTAAGTCAACATGAAAAAGTACTGGTTCTTTCAGGTGCGGGAATTTCTACAGAGTCTGGTATGTGAGAGTTTATTAATTTGTCAGTATTGAGTAGGTATGCTTTAAAAACCTTCAATGACTTGTATCTGCAATTCATAAGGAATACCTGACTACAGATCAGAAGCAGTCGGCTTATATGCTCGCAGCAATCACAAACCAATCCAGTACCAGGAATTTGTGAAATATCCAAAAGTGAGGCAGAGGTATTGGGCCAGAAATTTCGTAGGCTGGCCAAGATTCAGCTCTGTTGAACCAAACGCAACACATTTTGCTGTAAGAAAACTGGAACAGGTATGAGAGTGTTCTAAATTTGGAATTTATGTTTTCACATGATAATTTAATTAGGTCCATAAACTTTCAGGTTGGAAAAGTCACATGTATTGTGACACAAAATGTGGATCGATTGCATCACAAAGCTGGTTCTGAAAATATTGTTGAACTCCATGGAACAGGATACATTGTCAAATGTTTGAATTGTCCATATGAGATTGACAGATTTGAATTACAAAAGAAACTTCTTGCCAACAATCCTGCTATGAAAAGTAGTTTCAGTATGATCAGGCCAGATGGAGATGTGGAGCTTTCGAAAGTAAATCTTGCTTTATTTAGGTGCTAATTATTTAACTTAAAAGGTTTTGCTAGTTTCCCTTATACAACACGCTTAGTGTAAGCGGTTTTGTTTTAAATAAATATATAAAATTCCATCAATAAATTGATGAATTTTAACCCAGATACCATGTTACTCTATGTGACCCATAAAAGATATTCATAATTATTTTGTTACAAATTTTTTGGGGATAACTTAGTTTAGTTGCCCTTAAATTATTAATATAGATTTCATTTTAGACTGTGGCGCTAAGTACAAAATATCTTTTTAGGAAGAAGTCGACAGATTCCGTGTACCACTTTGTCCAAACTGTGATGGTCCATTGAAACCCGATATTGTTTTCTTTGGTGATAATGTACCAAAATACAGAGTGGAAAAAGTAAGAGAGGAGGTATCAAATAGCGATGCGGTGTTCGTTTTGGGCACAAGTTTAACAGTTTATTCTAGCTACAGAATAATTTTACAAGCAAAAGAGGAGAATAAAACGGTGGCCATTTTGAATATAGGTCCCACAAGAGCTGATGATATAGCCGACATCAAAGTGTCCACTAAATGTGGAGACATTCTATCTGAATTATGCAATACTATATGTAAATAACAATTTCCAAGTGTCACTATTTATTAAGATACCTCAAGTGTATTGAACATATTTGTACAGTGTATAGAATAAAATAAATGACAAATGAAGTTTGTTGATCAGAATTTCATTTTAATTGTAAAAAAAACTTAAAATGGATACAAAATGTTACATATTCGCATACGACAGAAATATTGAACATCCATTCATAACATATTTGACATTTGACACAACATCAACAACGGAGTACCAAAATTGATACAAAAATAGAAAATAAATTAAGTAACCCTATTATTAAAACTGCTTAGTCCATCTCCACAATTAGGAAATAAAGGAACCGTTGTAAATAAAGTAATCACGTTGCAAAGTGTTGTGTTTTATAGAGAAAAAAATTAGAATTTTGAGATCACATTACAATAAGGTTTGGCAAAACGAACTACTGTGTTGTCTTCTTAATCTATCGACTTATCATGTAGTAGTAGTAGTAACGTAATCAATGATAATTGAATTAAAAAATCCTAAGTAATATTTATAAGAATTAAGTCAAGTATTATGATTATAAGTGATAATTATAATATTAATGAAAATACTCCTTTAAATTTCTAAATGAACATTGGTTATTGGCTTTTTTAAATTGCAGTTCGTAAAAATTTTTTTCAAATTAACATTAGTATCGATTGTACAATGGGTTTTTGATTGTACATTTCATTAATTAAATGGCATTGGATCAACTAAAACTGTACAGTTACTGTTAGCACTCGGCACAGGGAAGAAAAGAGTAATAGAAATAGATGTTTTTTTTTTACGAGATGTTCACCACACCATTAAAATAGTAATAATACATATGGCAGTGATTATACTTTATAAATTGAAACATTAAATCTAATCGCTACATCCTTGAACGGATCCTTTATACTAGTCATTGTGCTCTTATGTAAATATCTTTTAGCTATGTTAATCAAAAGGGAAACTGTCCAGTTAATTTAAGATCACCCTGAAACCATAACATTTCCTTCCAAACACAGTTGCAAACACATCACAGTCATCAATATTGTTGCATATATTTCCTATAGGAGTCAAGAACATCTTCAAACTGTGCTAATTTCACAAAAGTCGTAGTATAATATGTTGATCTATTAGATCTACTACTGACTCGATCGTTCCATAGCGAGTCTGTGATTTGATACAGATACATACAACACAGACCATAGACAACAGCTAGTCTTACCGTTCACACTTACCTTACAGATGTGTTCAGCCGATTTGTACACATGTCATTGAAAAACAAACTCTTTTAATCAACACATAGACAACAGAGCTGCGCTTGTACGGAACATGAGTCCAGGGTGGTTTTAACACATCATCATCCCTATGAAACACTTGACTTAATTTAAGATTATAAAAATAC
>DWUN01003240.1:0-12363 GCA_018249975.1 Passova gellias
CCGGTAATAAGGCTGTGTATACAGTGCTCGCCGAGTTATTAATTAACAGCTCGACAGCAAACAGAGGCCGGCTACCGGACTGCGCTCGGTACACAAACGTATTTACCCAACGAGACCTGCACCGGCCGCGGCGTGGAGAACCTCATTACCGGCGTTCTGAGAAAATTGGAGGTGAGAAACGAACCTAAAAAGATAATGCCAGTATGTCGAAGGTTCCCTATTTTCGTTCACTTTTAGTTGCTTACACACTAGAGTAAACCTTTGTTTATGGAGAACATTTTTTTTATGATTCGCAATTGCATTTTTCAACATTCTACAGTCTTCATAATCCTAAGCTTGATTAATGATATTTAAGTAAGATTACTACAGTTTCGTTTATTTTTATTTACAAACCTTAAGGATTTCATTAAAATTTAGATCTAATTATTACAATTATTATTTTTACAGCTCAATTTTAATTATCGTTTATTTTTATTAAAAATAACTATCATTGATTTACATATTATAGTAATCGTGTAACGTAGATATTAAAACCATGATAAATTAAAATAATTTTAATGAAGAAAAGTTAAATAAAGAAATCATGCTAAGATTACCTCATTTAATGTTTCAATAGTCCATCCAGTCAATCCATCCATATTTTTTATGAATAAAAAAGACGATCATACATATTATTGAAGTCAGCGCTATGGTCTTTCTTGCTTTGACGCCAAAACTAAAACTAATAGGCACATTCTTACCTCAGTCTTTGCCCAAGAGACAACACCTTTCAAATTTGGTAAAAAAACGTGGTACACTTATTGACAAGTCAAACATTTGCTCGCAGGTAACCGACCGGTGCGTTTACTTGCCACTTGTCCAACTTCGTTTACACAGAACAGAACCACAGATTTGTTCGAACACGCAAATTATCGAATACCACACACTCGAGTTTAATTAATATAACAGAACTTCGCGTATTCGTTTTGGGCGGGCGGAGTGGAGACGTGCGCGGGCGCCGATTCTTGGTCGATATTAGCGTCCGGTGCGCCTGAAATCTCAATACACGGCAAGTTTACGCATTCTGTGAATGGGCGTAAATTTGTCATTTTGTCACTCTTATGCAAATAAACGCTTCAAGTCAATTTAGGACTTAGTTAAGCGTGTTCGTTTATATCCGCCATTCAAATGACGCTGGACATATTATGTTCCACGATAACTGTAGGTTTTGTTTGTTTGCAAGAAAATATTTGACTTATTTATACATTTAAATTATCACCCAAATATACCTACTTATTATATTTGGGTGATAATTTAATTTGTAAAAGTTGTACTTTTATTTTGTTACTTGATTTCATTGAAACTGTTGTATTCAAATGAAGCAACCCATTTTAAAATTTCTAAAATACTGCGTTTTTCTAAAATACTTTTCATTTTACAGCGTTCAATATACAATAAATATATTTCATTGATTCATGTTTTACTTTTGTTAATGTAATTTTTTTTTAAATCCAGAACTTTATTAAAACCTCAAGAAATGTCAGTTATAAAGTAAATTACTACTTTTTTCATGATCATACAACTTTAAAATATAGCCTTCTGCTATGTTCATCTATTTATAATACGAATACAACTTTGTATCATCAGAGACTGCAAAGATAATCACAAGGATAATTTACGATTTCATAACACTCCTTTATGGAACGAAACATATCAATAAACTGAGCAAACAAGAAACATGAAACTTGAAGATTTAGTTGCAGTTGTTTAGTTACTTGTAAATGTAGTTATAGGACGGGTTCCTGCAAATTAGCGTCTAATAAAGTCTGATAATTACTATGTAATACCTATCTGCTAAAATAGAATTATTTTATTCGTTTACAGTTTAAATATAATATACAGATGTACTTTATTTACAATAATATGATTAGCATATATTTGTAAGTTGAGTTTATACATACGAGTAAGCATTTATTGTCATTAGACAACTAGCTTTTTTAATTTATACTAAATGCCTGCATCTAACTAATATAGCAGTATTGTAATTTATTTGTTATAGAGGATTTTTTCAATTTCCCTGATTCCACGGCTAACCAATGCGTTTATAGCATACAATTGTATGTGGTATGTTGCAGACGTTCACTGAATCTCACGAAAATTATATAATGTGAAATTTATTCCGCGCTGTTTCTTACCAGTCGCAGTGGATGACTCCATTCAAATTTTTTATCGAGACGTGAAAAGTTATAATGAGATGGCGTCTATTTTGGAACACACTTAGGATAAGAATATACTGTACGAATTAGCTGTTTTATTTCAGTTCAACCTTGCGGCTTTAATTGAAAGTGTTGACATAGCTGTGATTTATAACGTTTCAGTGTTCGATATAAAATACGTAACAAAATACTGTTCAAACATTGGTGGCAGGCACTTAGTCTCGTTACGTCAAATATGTATTTGTGGAATGAGAATACAATTGTAATCATCGAAATCTAATTATACTGTGTAGGTGTACTGCTACTAGCGTTTGAAGATGTGTCATGTCGAACTCGACATGACACAACTGCACTATTTTAAGAAAGCAGTACATTGAGACCATTTTTTCATTCCATATTTTTTCTAAATTGAACTTTAATTCGATTGAAGAAATGTAATGTAAATTTACTCTAAAATTCATTTTTGAAAGGCGCCACGCGATTTGCGTTTTATGCTATTTGCGAGAGCGATTTATGCGATAAGAATGATGTGATTTATAACAGATTTTTGTGTAAATGTATGAATATAACTTTCAAAAAGTCGCTAGTGTTTATATTATTTACCTAGCTACTTAAGTTTTGCATTGATGATAATTTCTTGAAGTGGAGTTGTCTTACATATAATAATATTATGTACGTTTTGCTTGTGCTGTTTTCAACAGGAACCTTCAGGTAGGTGTTAATTAGGAATGTCAAGAAAGTAAACCATATGCGAATACAGCACGCTTAGCTAATTCTATAAGCATGTAATTTTCCAATTGCTAGGAATTGTATAACATATCACACACAACTCAACCCACCTGCATAACACGTATAAACAATTTCCTTATTTTCCAATTCCCGATTTCTCTACGATTTCCCATTTGTACATTTTCTACACAATCATTTTCGACTTGAATAAATGTACAGTGCATTCGAAATTAGGAACGTATTAATAAATGCGTAGATATCTCAACGTGTCTCCTGTAATACCGCTTGTATTGGACAAGGCGGAATGGCATTAACCGTTGAAAAGTGAAACGATCTCGATCACGTGTTTTTCCATTCGCACATTGAATTTTATTTATACTCGTTCAATTTTGCGTCGCCTCACTTTGTACCGAATATCATTTTGTGTCATTTTGCAAAGCAACATCCAGCGGCTACTTAAATAATATTTATTGAATATTTCTTATACGTCGTTTGAAACACCACTCGTGTGTGAAACGAATAAAAGTTTTATCATACTTTGTTGTTTTTTATTTTATTCGCTACACACTCAAACCCCCACGCTAAGCTGCCCTATGTCGTGAGCGTCATTGACACATTAATACAAGAATACAAACAACTAGGTCGAGAACAGAAATTTAAACTCGACATTCAAATTCCAGCCTTGCTGGGTTTCGAAGTCAGGATGCTTCGCAGTGCAGCCCATCGTGGCAACTTTTGAGTCATGCCGGTCGTTTTTTTTAATGTGTTAAATTGTTGGCGCTCTACTCTTTAACTACATAACTTAAAAAAACACAAACATTCAAATGTGGTATTAAATAATACACTATAATTTTGGATTAGATTCGTTGGTTCGCTTTCTTTAAAACGTGTCGCCCGTCCATTCGATTCAGACGACAGTAGAGTAATGACAGTTTGACGAACTACCCTACAAGTGACATTTGTACATACGTAGACACAGATTTTTTACCAGTTCTTAAGCATGTTGCTATATTGCTCTTGCCGGTATTTGTATTAGTCTCCTTTAGAGGACTACCAATAAGGTAGTGTAAAGGTTACAAGCGCTGGCCAATCGGTTGTCCTAATGAGTCACCATTACTTATAACCGTTATTATTACCCACATAAGATATTCTAGGTCACTTACATGGATAGGTGATTCTAAAAATGATTTCAAACATATTAATTTTCCTATGCCCGGATTGTATGTTTTTCTCTCATATTTATTACAGCGGCTCCCAAAATAACATATCAATAAAAGAGAATTATGCTCACTCCACCAGATTAATCTTTAATTTCACTAACGTGTTTTTTTTTATAATTATGTCCGTGCGTGGGACGTTTATATTTGTCATTTTAATGAACTAGCAGACGCCCGTAACTCCACTTGTTTGCAGCAGATATTCATAAAATTTATACACGGCTGTAATCTATTATCGTCTCAATGCTGGGCACGAGGCCCCGGTACTAGAAGATGCTTGGAGCCAACACCAGCACACGGTTTCAATACGAATCGGTAAGAAAATTTGACAATAATCAGCTCATTAGGATGTTTAATTTAGTCTAGATTATTTTCAACATCATTAAAGTACCTACGTACTTTCATAGGTATGTAACGGTACTCGTAAAAAATGACATCAATTCCTTAACGTGCCATTCGAATCACCAAAACGCTAACGTTTTTTTTGCTTATTTACTTCTAACAACTCATTGATATTTTACAGTGTTATCCAAAGACTGACTGCGGAAGGTTGGAGCCATTTCTGAGGCAAGCCAGTGTTTTACGCTGATGTGTTCTGATTTACAAAGTTGTGCAGCTGATAAATTCATTCACACATTAGAACATCCTTATTTATTCATATTTTGTATGATTTCTGAATCACCAATTTCTTCAGATATATTTTTTGCTACTAAATTATTTATGATCTTCTAATTTCTGATTTAGCTTAGCTTTAAATGATTCTCTATTCAGATCTAGTTGGTAATGAAAAAGCAGAAATGAGGGAAGAGTGTCGACGAATTGTAGAGCGTACAACATCGCCACAACGACAATGCCACAGTAAGATGCAACTCTTCTACAAGACCACATTCATACGATATATCTATAGAAGAATACAGTAACTAATGTATATTTATTCTATTGTGCGTTTTTTTATTTTGTTATCCAACTCGATGTTTCCAACTTTTCCTTTCCTACAAATTGTCATCTCAATATTCACATATTCTTATTCGTCTTTTGCACACATACATTATATGTATTAAGCAAAAAATGATGTATTGTTATTATTGCATGAATTACGATAATCGATGTATCTATTTAAAGAGATATAATTGATCAAGATGTTTGATTATGGATATAAATTAATGCTGCGGTCAGATTTGGCGAAGCTGAATTGGCGTAATTAATGGTTACGACCCGGCGTCGGTCGCTTAATTAGGTTAATTACGGCGATCAAGAGTTTTATTAGCGAATGTTCTAATTAAGTCAGCCAATTATAGTCGAAGGTGAGGACCTCGGTCTAGCGGTCGTTTGAAGTGTTACACGAGAGAAAGCTCTAATACACTAAATATGAAAACGGGAAACTTTTCGTTGTGTATTCAGGTTAAAGCTGACTAATTAATCGTAGTCAATTTATTTATAGATTCAATACAGCACGGCAAACGCTCGGCGTTAGCGCTGGTCGCACTTTCGCAACTGAAATGAACCAGAATCCTTTTACACTAACATTTGAAATTCGTGATCTAGCAAACCTATTGTATTAACCTTGAAATTCCTCCTTATTAGTAACTTCAATTTGACTGGTAGATGGTATAAGGAAGAGAATAATTGTCAGGAAGATAAACCGGTGCAGTATGTGACTTTAACAGACATCATAGCCGCTGAATGTATGTACTCGTACATATACCTGTTGCTAAGTAACGTTAATTCCGTTTTTGAATTTCGAAAAAGTGAAAAGCGGATGGAAGAATACCGGCGGAACATACAGTCGTAATAGAAATCAACAAAAAAAATACCACTTCTGATTTGACCTCTGTCTTGACATGTCCATGGTTTGTAGTCTCCTTTGAAATTAAGTTACACATTTTAAATTTCATAGCTCACATTACTATGTTGGTTTAATGTTACATTAATTATCATTTTATACAGCTACACAGAAAGTTTACGGTATTTCTACGCTTATTTTATTAAATGTTTTTGTCCAATTTTTTCTATAAACAAATACTAGGGAGAGACAAAAAGAGTAAATTGTGATTTATTATAGGTCAATTAGAGTTTTAATCGCGACAATGGTACGATATAATGTGTTAAGTTCTGACACTCGCGGACCGATTTAATGTAGAGTTAGGAATTGCATAGAACTAATGCCGTTGTTAAAATCGTATATAAAATGATTTATGACACTATTTTTGAATGTATTCATGTAAGTTTTGTTCATATTAATTGCGTCTTATTTTTTTCATTGCAAATTGCCCTTGGTCAAAAGTATAACCAGTACAAAAAATGTATATCATTTTGTTAATACGGTTGGAAAGTAGTATAAGGATAATATTAACAACTTATTTATATATAGTACATAGATTTATTTTGTATCCACTAATTTCTTTATACAAACTCTCTCCATTTATATGACTCTACAGTGTATTTCGAAATGCGGGCGTCGGCCATATAATTGTTGTGAATTAATTGTTACATCCATTTAAAAACCACCATCCATTGTGTTCACAATTGTCGCCTTCATTCCGGAACAGATTGGAGCTGTAATTTCTCTCATTGAGCAAGCCAATGTGCTTAATTGGCCGTTGTGCTTGTATGGACCGAAAGTACACTTTTCTTTAAACACCGTTAATTCTATTTATTATCCGTGACCGTCCATTAACTAGTGCTATTTCAACGAAAACACACGAAAATAAATTTTAGGCATGTTTTTTTACCTTATATTTTGTACTAACAGATACTTTTAGGTACTTCCCATAAATATATAATTAAATAGACATTTTAATATAAGTATAAGTATGATAGATTTATATTATACATGTATTTGCTGATAAAATCTTTACGAAACATTAGAATGGCGTAGGCGCCTTATCGAAAAAGTGGAATTTATATTGTTCTACTACGAAACAACGAAAACTTACCTATGCGCACAATCAACATCAAACGAGCATACTTTTTCTCTAACTATTAACATGTATTAAGGCGAATAACTCATAAATTAGATTAGAGTGACCGTACGTCCTCATTTCGTGTCGCATTTAGCAATCGTTACATTTTTCAAGGCTCATTTATCATTAAAACGTTAACAACGACCTCGGTTAGTTCCAGCGTTGCGGAAAATAACTATTTTTCATAATGAAAATTAATGCACGAAAAGCAATATTCACGGACGTCTTAATGCCGACGGGGCTGTCGTGTTAACGATTTTTAAAGTTTAAATTTGGAATAAAAGCACCGAAATTAAAATAAATACGGTTGAATATCGATTTTTATTGAATTTTTCTCTTTATTGTAAATTATGGCCGAGACTAAATTTAAGTGTCTGATATACAGCGGCAATATATCAAGACAGATTTCCGATTACACACGCGCGGGCTCGTCTGCGTCACGTCTCGAAATCACCACGTGAAGTGTGGAAACGCGAAATAAAAGCAATTCTTTCTAATTAACTCGCGCCCGAGATTGAGCCGACTGACTGAAATAGACATGGCTGAACATCCACTGATTTACACACAGCGACCGTTTCGAACGCATCCAAATAATTAAAGTACCGTATTTATTTGATTGTTTTGATTCCGCGCGGCTTAGACGGACGTGGCGTGGCGCGAACATGGAATCTTCTATCGTATCGAATTCGGTAATTGTCCGATTAATTCTATTATTTTAGTATTTAATGATTATTGTGATACTTGATATTGAAATTTATATTTCATAGGTAGGTACTGAAATTTATTGGTATGGAAATAAGTTTACTGTTCATTAAAAAAAATACGTGATAATGTGTGTGTATATGTAAAGTAGTACAGTTAAATTTAACTACAGCAATATAGTAAAGTTGTGTCAGCGTTATGTTAACAAAAAAAAAATTACAAAGATCTCCTAAAACAATAACCACGTATTTACTTATGTATTTAATGAAAATAAGTGTTTACTAAAAAGTAACAACTGTGAATATATTGTCATTGACCACGTATATTGTTCGATACGTCATCCTATTGGCACTTGTGTACTAGCGACATAATTGAAACTCGTCAAAAAATTGAAAATTGAAATCCAATAATAAAATGAAACGTGCACATTTTAGAATAAGCTTTCACAAATAGATTCATTACAATTAGCCTTTTGGATATGTCGGCGGAGCTGCGCTGGAAACCGCGTCACGATGTCTCACCGGTCACGACGCGTATGATTATGGTAAGAGGAAAAAAAAATCAACCATAACTAATGAAAGAGCACGCGTTGATTAAACCAGCGCTGTCATCGCGACCGGGCATACACCTAGTGTAGGCTATGCACAATCCAATATAGATTTTTTATCCGATTTAAAAACACAGAAATTTTGAATTCACTTGTAAATAAACTCGTACAGATCTAATCGAATATTGATCACAAATAAATGTACAATTGACATTAATTTTATTATAGGCATATATTTAAACTTATATAACGCAATTTAACAATTATATCACAAAAAGTACTGAATCTATTATTTGCGAAAAGTCATGTAAATATTGATCTACAGATCTTTAAATAATCTCTGTACATTGCAAAAATTTTTGAGATTGGAAAGTGTACACACCATTCAATCGTCTACCAACATCATTAATTGACCGTTTCATCGCTGCTGTGTTTCATTAATATTCAAATCTAATTCCAGCACCATACATACCCCGCTCATATGAGCGCACTTGCAACGAACAGTGCGATCAACGAGTGACCAGAATTAATAGAGTCTAATTACATTGATATTAATGTCACACTCTGTTCACCGTTATAAGAAATTCCATTTAAACATGACTCAATAACATTAGCATGATAATACTCAAATATCGCTCTATATAGAAACCGTTTTAAGGCTCGTAAATTTTTTTTATACCACCACATGACACGTACACATTGTTGCCCTGATCGTTCTGAGAAAATATCTGTTTATATCAAATATATGAACCGGACGGTCTAGTTCCATATAATTAATCCACGTTGTTGTTAATATTAAATGGTACATTTGCATACATTACACGAGCGAGATGCGTAGTTTGAGTACAAAAACAGCCGATTTTTGGGAACAAAAGAGGATTCCACTAACTTTGTCCAAACATAAAATAATGCTGCAACGTCGGTGGGACTTAAAGATTTAATTTAAATAAATCGCGATTCATTGAGACAAATTGAACACAAATTTGACTATTTTCGACATCTTTCTAAAAACATCTCTATAAATTAAAGTAACTTTACATAAAAAATTAAACTATTATGGCTTATTTTTAAAGACGCCTTTTGTTAACTTAGAACAACAATTTAAAAACTGTTTATCTTATCTAATATGTAATATGATGCCGCTATAAAAAAGTAATAACTTTTTAATATAACTTATTTTAGAGAAGCGAGGTGTTATGAGTTGATTATTATGTGTGTTTTGTCAGTATATCGCACGAATTTATATAGATTTATAGATAATAGTAAAGGGGAATTTATACTGACATTCGCTGCAAGATATAGGTATGTATGGAAAATAGAAGTCAACTTAATATCAGTCACTGATGTACAGTTACCATTAATGTAGGTATGTCAAATATGCACACAGTGATATTTAGGATGAGAAATAGATGTTATTTTATTATATGTATATATGGTTTCAAATTAAAACCGCAACATAACATATTTAAAAAATACATCATTAAATGCCAATGTATTATACATATATTAATGACGTTGTAAAAAATATAAATCAGTTAATACGTATAAACAAATTTACTGATTTTCTTCCTCAACTTTTTGGTAAGGTAAAATCAAAACACCGAGGTCAGCAGAACAGAGCGCTTCAGTTGTTCACCGAATCAATTTACGATTCAACTATGTATGACGACGCATTACGAGCCTGCAATAAAGAGCTTAAAATTTCGTTATATCGAATTACAAATCCAGCCGAAGGTGTCGCCGGATTGTGTTACTGAAATCTTTTTGTCGTGTGTGGCAACCATAAAAGAATCCGATTTGCATAAATACAACATCTAATTCCGATTCGTAAGTAACGTATTAATCAAATGACTTTTTCAACCTCAGTAATTCACTTGATCCCTCGATTAAAATATAAACGGTAATCGGAGATACGAAATCTTGTTTTGACTAATTTACATTAATTCCTAATTAAAAGTTTTTGAGGTTTTTTTGACTAGAATCTTTTCGAGTCGATACATCGACTCATAAGGTGTGATTCATGATTGTAAGAGTCGTGTTCGATGTAAGGGGCTTCGAGCATGCTTGATTGTAAAGGACTGAATATAAATAAATAAATATAACACTTACAGACACGCATTAAGACTTTCTGTGTCATCCACGCTATGGATACACAATATATCATTCAGACATCAACTCAACTGGAAATCGAACTCAACGCATTTTGGGCTTAATAATTGTTGTAGCGAGCATTAATTATTACAAAGATTGGTGTATAAATTCACATCCCACTTTTGTTTCGTATCATATATTAAAATTGTAAATTAACATATCGGAAAAAATGTTAACGCCGAACACTTAGATAAACAGCCCACAATTTACGCACCAATGTGAAATAACTTATCTAGCCTAGTGTGCGCTTCGCCTAATGCGTGTTATTTGTTCTCTTGTGTGCGAAGTTAATGTGGGATCTTTATCTCAACTGCGTAGGTGACGCAAGAATCTATGACAATAAAAATTCAAAACGATACTCGAATGATCACAAGACATTAACGGACCATTAATTAGCAGAATTCGAAATCAATAAATACCTTATTCTTTTAGACGGTGATTATTAAAGTCGTTGTCGATAAGACCATTATTATAAATCAGCTATTTTAGTTCCGTTCAGTTGTGTTCGAGACAACTCCTATTGTTTTTAATATTTATAAAGGTTTTTTAGTTACCTATTATCATTTTTCTTTCTATAATCGTCTAAATTAACTATTAATGATAAATTTACGAGTGTGGTAGATAGATGTTTTTATTATAGATCTTTTAGTTTATAAAAAGAAAGCTTGTTTGAGACGTATATAACAAGTATGAATTTTTCAATGTATATTGTCTTCACCGATTTCGTGTTGTTTCACTGCCTAACTTAATACGAGTACACGACTTTTGCAATAAATATATGATTTCTTTTAAAAATGTTATCAGTACAGATCTTCCAGATGCCCTTATGTCTATAGTGAGATACATCATTCTAAATACAGACCCGTGTCAGCCATATTGGAAACTCGATAAAATAACAATTAAGACAATGTTAATAGCCGATACAATGGCTCACGCTTGCGCCCGCGTCGTTCTGATAAATGACCCGACTACGGAGCGAGTATTTGATTTATAACATTATTTGAATAGAAAAGAAAGAAAGAAAAAAAGGAAGGAATTGTTTATTCAAACGTAATCGATCCGAAGATCGCTCGGAATGCTCGCGTCTAATTATTACGAGATACGTCCATTGTGTTCCAGATTTTAGAACAGTGTTCGATTGTTTGAAATTCTTTTACGTTAAAATGCGATCGCCTTAACGTTTATGGGATGAATAGTGGTACAACATTTGTTACGTAAAGGCGTGGAAATAAAACTTTTGTGCGCGATAGTAATTTGTCTATAGTAACACATAAGTACAGTAGAAAAATTACTATCGCAATCAAAAGTATTATTAAATAGAAACAAATAGCTGCCACAAGATACCTTATAAGCCTACCTAGTTTAAGATTTTTTTTACACAATATAAGTAATTACATAATAATAGGCAAACTCGCATTCTATAAAAATATTAAAGGAATTTACATGTTGTTCATGCATAAAGTTAAAAAGGGTAGATACACACTTTTACGACGTCTATAAATGCCACGTAAAAATGGATAAGGTGTTTTAATTTCTGTCGCTTCCAATGAGGCAGCGTTAATTTTAACTCCAGTCCATTTTTAATATATTTGTACTAGTATGCGTTTGGGGGTTTACTTGGAAATTAAATTTCATAAAGTACCAAGTAAATATACGTAGACGACTACAAGTAAATATACATAGACACACAAACACATGCGCTCGGACGCGAAAGCACACTTCCTAATATGTCAACTAGATTTATAGCAAATTACACTGACTTAATCTTAAAATGCACATAATTTCGTTAACTACACATGATATCGGGATTAAAACTAATCTCCGGATTAAAACTTTTCATAATTCAAATGTTTTGTCTT
>DWUN01003241.1:0-12362 GCA_018249975.1 Passova gellias
GCTCGCAAAATTACTTCCTTTTACGCACGATAGGGGCGCTGTACATTTTTCATACATTTTTTTACCATTTACCGTACCAATACTTTGTCGTTAGAGGTTCGTGCTAGGGCCACTGATTGCAAATTGATATGATTCACAAATGAAGCTGTGAGCATTACCGGAGTGTGATACAACTCGGTCGCGTTAAAAGCTCGTTCCGTTGACGTCAAGTCGGAATATCGTCGTGAGCGGAGTTTGCTCTACTGGCGCTACCTGGCCGCGGCGGCAGCTGTCGTAGAGGAGGACTTTCACTTCGAGCGCTCTTCAAGTCAGAACAGAACCTCACAACATGCCAACAAACTCACACATACGAATACACCAGCTTGTATATAAATCAATTATATTAACATCTCAACGTAGGTTAACTGGTCTCTTGCTCTAGTCGTTAGAGACGCGCTCTTGCTCTAGTAGTCGTGGGTTCGATTCCCACCCGGTCATCATAATATTTTTGTAAGTATAATATATCATGTATTTGTGTCGCTGAGTAACAAGAATTGTGGCTCAAAAAAAATTCAGTATAATTGGATTCCGAACCATAACAGAAAAAACAGAGACTGGCGTTGCACGGGAATGACCTTAAACTATGTTTTGTAGCTCCTAGACCGAGGCCCCCTCGCTGCTAACATAATACATTAGAATTGTTTTTAATGGATTTTTTTAATGGACCGATAGTTTTTAGCAAAAAGAAGAAGGATCGAAAAGAAATCTATAAAAACGATTTCATAGCTCTTCGCGCATCGTGTTTAACGTAATATAGTAACGCCATGTGAACGTAACCCGCAAATGTCGCGGTCGGTAGTGAGGCGCGCGCTGCGGTCGTGGACATTTTGTACCCGCATTTATTTATGGCATTACTCTAGAGATAATGCGTGCTTAACGAAGTATTGAAAATGTGATCTGCACGTTTTATTCGCACCTGACCGATATGCCGAATTTATTTAAATGTTTCCATTTTAATGGTTATTCGTGCTAGGAAGTTATTTTCAGGAAATTATATTTTTTAGCCTCATTTTATTGGCTTCGGCATCGATTTTAACCCGATTACCAGTTTCATTATCCGACAGCGTCAATGGGTTGTTTATTAAAAGAATAATAAAGAAAATTTCTCATATCACACATAATCGGAAAGAGACTTTTGAAATAAAATTTCGTGAAGATTTTGGTAAGTCCAACATTAGTTTTTTCAATCGGGTTAACAGGTCTTAATCGCTTATGGAAACTATTTTTAGAGAATTACTCGTAAAATACTATTTTTATAAATTCACTGAACATCGGGGTCTTCTTTATGATGACAGTAAAAAGATTGTGCCGTTTTCAAAAACGTTTTTACGTTTTGGATGAAATTCATTTTCAAAAGCATACTTGTAAGCTGGATTCGAGAATACCTTGGAGGTTTGTAGCTCAGGTCTCTTGAGGGAATTCCGTGTTTTCATTTTAATAGAATAAAACATTTACTGCAACTAAGAGTTGAAAGCATATTGCAGGATCGTGTCCGATAGATTAAACGTTTATATTTAGAAACAGAATTTGCATTTTAAAACTTGAGCAGTATTGAGCAGATTTTTTTTTCATTCTTTACATTTTTGTTGTTGCCAAAGGTATTAAATTTGGCGTTCGTAATTAACATTGGTGGATACTTATGATGGTGACATGCAGCCTGACGCAGAATGCAGCAGTAATGGAACGAGCGGTCATTAGCGGTGCGATACTGAACTGTAGTGCGACTTGTTTGTAAACGTGACAATTAATTTCCGGTTTAATGTACTCATACAGGTAATGCGTAGTTCATTTGCTATTGCAGAATTAAATTATACATCTTTATAATATCTAATGTCGCTATCCACAGCAGAAATACATGTATTTTAAGAATCTGGCTTTTTTAAAACATTTTGTATGTTTCTGAGACAAGTTGCATAAATGTGTAACAAAACTACTAAAATATCCAAATAAAGGTAAAGGCGTAGAAACAACTGTTACCGTCATCTCCCGTAGCGCCGTACATCATAAACATTCGTCGCTACGCCGTAGCACTACACGTGTAACGTTGCTACGACATCAATCTAGGGTTCTCGTGCAATAATGCTACCAGCATTTCGGAACTTCTAAGCAGGATAATTTTATTAAATCAAATATTATAGAAATTGTTAATAAAACCACAATGAAGATATGCTATAAAAATATATCGTATTAGATAAGGGTGAATGGTGAAATCAGATTTTAATTGAGACAAAGATCTAGTTGAACTGAAGTATTTGTTGATGTAGTAAACTAAATGGCATCAATTTTCCCCAAAGTCTTTTACATGGACACATTCAAATCATCCTTTTAATGCTCTTTGCTAGTATACGGTCTATCTAGTGGTGTTTTTAAATAACAATAGAACTAGAGGGCAATCTGTAATACAGTTTCTAAAACTTTTACAAATTCCGATACATACACGATTTTGACGTATTTTTAACGATATCATAAATTTGAAAAGTCTTAGACATGTAACTATAATAAAACAAGATAAGTTTGTTAAATTTATACTTGCATAGTTTACTCAGACCAGTGCATTTTATTATATAGGTACAATGTTTTATTTAGGATTGTCGTCTCAATTTATCTAAAACTCATTGCCACCACGGCGGTACCGCGCAGCTATTAACTAAACGTATTGCTGCGATGAAGGAAGCAAATAGTGAGGAGAGACATGCACGTAGCCCTGGCACTTGTTGTTTAAGTACGTTTAGTACAGAGTCAAATACGACGGGAAATGGTAGAAGGGGGTCGAGCCTGGGCGTAAAGCAGGGAGTCAATCTTCTTCCGCTGTTATACAGCACTCCTTACATTGTTGCGCTCCTACTTAGATAATGTTGAGATAGATAAACTATGGTGTACGGCATCTTGCACTTGAGCTTTCATGATCATGTTTTTTTTTATTTGGAAGATAAACAATCATAAAGCACCGAATGATACCCCTTATAAGTTTATGGAGATGCATAAATTTACGATTAAATGTGACGTTTAAATAAAGTAATAAAGTTTTGGATCAGATAATGTGACATATAGGGATTTAAGGGAAAAAAAGTTAACAAAAATTAGAAATTACAAAAGAAAGGTAAAGAGGATACTGGTATAATGATACGTAATCCCTAGTCTCTGTCTACCCGTAAGGGGAACAGGCGTCACTTTATGTACGTACGAAGGTATAAAAAGGAAAATGTAATATTTATATCCAAATTCCAAACGAAGCGTAGCAAGTATTACTCCCGATCAAATGATTCATAAAAACATAACCCGGTAAAGTTTTTCAGGAAACTTCAGCAGAATGAAAGAACGAAAAGCTTATATACTCGTCGGTCGGATCATAAAAATTCAATCGCAGAACTCGAACGTTCCAACTTCAGAGGATTAATTCGGCAACTAACTGCGCCATATTGAAGTCGCCATATTGAAGTTCACGAAGTTAACGTGCGCTTGTGACAATAATAAAATTGATCTCGTCCAATATTCAACGGCTTAAATTCCCGACTCGCATGCTTTCGACCGCGGCCGCTTCAATATTTTACCAACTAACTAAGACCTGTTACTGGGCGATGTTTCACCTGAAATGGGCGTGCGAATAGCTATGGAAGGTTCTATATAAAATATATAGTTCATTTAAAATTGCATGTAATAAAACTTTTATTGAATATAATAAAGAAGAAACAAGTCAGGTTGGTTAGGATGGAGATATTGGTCACCTTCTGCCTACCATGCTAACAGCCTGGAGTGATGTTACAATGATAATATTGAAGTGGGTAGACAGACAGAGTGTTTCTCACCAGATTAAAAATAGTGAACACAAAGTTTCCTTTGCTCTCACGCCGCTCCTCGGCCGTTGGAACACGTTGGAAGTTCGCGGTTGCCGACCGCTGACCGGCGAGCTCCAGTTAGTGCTAATGTGATTGGGCGTTTATTTGCATAGTTTTGCCGCTACCAAAACGGTGAATAGAGGTTAGGTTAGGTTAGGTTAGTGAATTGGCATAATTTTATTATTAGGAAATATCTATATAAGCCTGCCAATTCGGCTTCGACCATTCTCATAGTCTTCTTATTCTGCAAGGAACGCCGCGTTGGATATGTGGACTGGTTGTATAATACTAATTACTCTTCGCTCACTATAAAGAAATACACAGATTTGTATGAGAACCCTTCAATAAATTACATGAATGAATAAATCAAAACTGTCCTGATCGTTTTACAGGAGAACACCAGTGTATTCGTTTCGACCTGATAATACCAATACTTAAATTGTTGTATTTATTGTATTTGCGATATTCAGATACATAGAAAACCTTTGAACTTAGCGCTTTCTTTACAAAAAAAAAACTATTAAAAGTAGCATCTTATAAAACGCTTTTTTTATATTATTAACTTATATACTAGGTATTGTTGCAGCTTTCGTCTAATTAGAAAACAAAAATGACTTAAATTAATTGCACGACAACATCCAATACATAATAAGGATTAATTTGGTAGTCAGTTTTTCAAAATTATTGAGAAAAATCCTGTTTTTTAATGATTAAAAAATTCAGCTTAGGAATAAGACAATTCTATGATAGTTCTGAGATACAAGCGTTAAAGTACGTCCGTCATCCTTCTAAATGTTTCGGATAACAGTAATACATTTTTGTATTACTGCCATCTAGAAGAAATACGTGGTTTCCTATAAGGTCGAAGCATTCGTATTTCATTCGTTGGTAACAGATGGCGCTGTATAAAAATTTATTTTCAAACTTTAACAAAACGTTTAGAAAACCCTAAGCTAGATGGCGCTATCTCCCAAACTACCAAAGGATTGATGGCAACAACTAAATGTTCAGAAATAGTACAATAGATGGCGCTGTACAAAAGTTCAGCACACGTTTCATATCACATCATGGAAAAGGTTCACATAAATCTGAATAGATGGCGTTGTACGTAAGCTTTTTGAAATTTTGCTTATATGTACTTCCATGGTATATTTTAATAATGTAAATCATTATATTATACTTAGATTTTACCTGTTCACCCATGTAGGAAATAGGTATGATATTATAACATACAAGCATGTTATTATAATTTAATCTTCGTTTTAAAGCGACCGATGCAACATATTTTTTCTTATTATATTTTTAACTGCATATTATAGGCAATAAAATAAAAACTTACGAAAATTATATAGTAGCAAATATGTTTAGTGTCTAAATTCATATGACGGTAGAAAAGAGTGGCGATGATTTCAAAAGTAGAAAGTAGCATTGAAATATCTATAATGAACATTTGCATTACGAAACTTTATTCAGCAATTCTGTTCTAATACAAATAAGTTCTTACCATTCCACCAACTAGTAAACTAGCAATCCAAGAATAACTTTCGGAATTTCTCGCCGAGATCGTTTTCATTAAATTCGTTTGAAAGTTCATCTGCATTTATGAATAATTGCATCTGGAACTTACTCTTCTAATATTGAAACTAGTTTAAATCATGGTTGGAGTAAATGAAATCAGTCTTGTAATATTTTGTACCTACTTGAGATATGCATAAAATAATGTGAGGATATGTTTTGTTATAATTTAATTCTCTTGTTAATTGTTCTTCACAGCTGTAAGCAAATGTTTTATTTCTTTTCGTTTTTATCACGTAACAGTTTATAACACTTTTCTTAAGTATTATTTGTTACGATTTTTATCAAAAATAAACATTCTACGTATAATTTCCATTCCGGAACGTCATCTCAGTAAACGTTGTCTTATAAAAAGACTGGCATCTATTGAAACAAACTAAAAGATGAAGATATAACAGAGCTGTAGTTTCCGGGTATTTCCACAGATGGCATTCAATTGGTTGTTTGCTGATGTCGCCGCTAGGTGGCAGGCCGTAAGAAAATAACTATGCTTTAGTTTTTATAACCAAGGACGCATTTTGAATGACATAAATATGTTTATTAATTGAAAAGCTTGAATGGGTACGTCGTTAAATAATTTTGAAACATAAATCAACATTTCCTGAATTGGCCATTCTATAGCTCCATAAAAGTCTAATTTGACATGTCGATATTAAAAGGATAAACATAAATTAATGTACCTAACTATGCTATCATAAATTTTTTGTCGTTTCTAAAAGAAAACGTAATCTTTGGTTTTGCACGCCATCTATAGAAAAAAATAAAAACAATATTTTTGCGGATAGTCTGCTGGTACTTGTAATACACAAGGTTATAAAGAGATGGCGCTGTAACATTTTCAGTACCGTGTCTTTTCTATGAAGCAATTATATGTATTTTAAAGTATGTTCTTGTAAAAGATATAATATGAGTAAATATTCTGAACGTTTTTACTAAACACTCTATTCAGTATAAAAGGTTTTTTTTACACAATACTCGTATTATTAATAACGTTCAAAACTGCTTTGTTACTTAGAGGAGCATTAGGGATTCACTCAAATTTAACCCTCTAGTTGCACTAGCGCCATCTGCATTAGATCAACTTTGAGGAACATTTTAAGCATTTGTCTCTACATTCCATAACTTTCTTTGTTGAAAGTGAACTTGGTGTAAAAGTTGTGACCAAATATTATACAATATTGAGATTAATCAAAGTATATTTTGATTAGAATAATTCGTCAAACCCTCACAAAAATCTCAGAAGAATGTTTAAAGTTCTTGCTGAATATTGAATTACCTGAAACAAAACAAGTACATAATTCAATTAATAAAAGAGAGAATCAATTACTAAAAATAGATAAACAAAACAGAAGATCTTATATCTGTAATACAATATAAGCTGTATCTTTATTATCTCATTGCATATTTATTAATAGTAGGATAACCATTAGAACATTACGTATTTTACTATTGCAACGTCTTATCATACCTATGTATAGAAATGTACAAAATAAGATAACAACACAAAACAATGAACCGATTATTGAAATGTGTGACGAAATCGAAGAGAAAAAGTGACAAACCATATTCTATTCAAGGCAAAGTCACGTTTCGTATTAATTTGCAGTAAATTCCGAAGTCGGATAACTATGATGTACGGCGGCTCTCGGCGGAGGTGTCGCTTGACCCGCCGCCCCGCCGCCCCGCCGCCCCGCCGCGGGGGTCCCATACACGATAACTTCTTGGTGGTAGCAGTGTTACAAATTAATAGTACTTAGATTCTTATTACGGTTATTATTATCAAACTTCAATACAAACTCGACACTTATTTCATCAATAGGTAAAGACTGTACATTCTGATCGTTTATTAAAATTGGTCTAAACTGTTTTGTGTCTGCCTGCAGTTAATCGCAAATCGTCATCTTGCCCACCGTGGAGATTATCGGCATATACCATTTCATGTTAAAGACAAAAAATCTATTTTAATATACACTATCTTATCTCACACCAGAAAAATTACTAGATGTACATTATTTTAAAGAGAGAACTATGTACTTACATTGTAGATACATTCCATTCGGTATTATTATAAAATGTCAAGGCACCTCAACGTACGTTCGATTTACAAAAAAAGATCCGATGTACGCACCGTATATAAAGGAACTCGTACAAAGTAAAAGAGGAATGGAAATGAGTTAATTCAGACGCGCCGGGCCCTCGCGAGCTCCCAAACAATCACATCTTAATGGCGTCTGGCCAAATGGGAAGTGAGGAAAAGAATCAATTGGAAATTTCGTATCAGCGGGCAACATTGGCTTTTTAAAGAAGCGCAATCAGAGCGCTTCATTAACACATCGGCCCGGTGTTGCCAGGATCCAGACGAAGCGCCGTTTACACGCTTAATATTAAAAACCGTAGAGTTCTACTCGACATTGGGAAGCAGCAAGTTAATAAGTTCTTCCATAAATATCAAATCATAAGCTTCAACACGACGAACGACCGGCTTTTACATTTGTATGTTATTTTAAAGAGGCAAGCTTCAAAATGATTCTACTTTACACGCATATTAAATTGTCTAATTTTTTCCTGTGTGGAATTATCAAGATTATGAAAAAAAACCTTTATAGATTTTCCTTCCTACAAAATACCTAGGACAGTTATCCGTTGTTTATTTTTTCCATCAGTGCGCTGATAAAAAGGAATGAAAATAAGTCCGTGGACCGCGTGCCCATTGAGACACTTCCCAACAATGAGACCATAATGGCGTCTGCCCAAATGGGAAGTGGAGAAAAGAATCAATCTGCATTTTTATTTCGGACGCAGCTAGTGGGAATTGTTTATAATCAAGAAGAGTTTGTTAATTGACCGTACAATGCATTCTTCTGTTCTAACGATGACGACTTATATACTTGACTAAGTTGCAGTGAAATACAAAGACAAAATTGGCAGGAAACTTGCCACGTGGCACATTGTACAGAACGTGAAAAGTTGTTTTTTAAAACAATGAAGCTTGTTATTTGTGTTAGAAACTATGGTTTAGGGAAATTCTAAAGAACCCGACAGTCACTTACATCTTACAGCTATCCGAGTATTTATGTTGCAAGCTTTTTGTAGCGGACTTTGCTCTGCTTCTTATTTATGTTTTTGGTGGGATACGTCTTACGTTACGCGGGACATCTTGACCGTGAAACGAGCCTCGAGGCAAGAAATATACCCGGAGACATCCAATAATCTTTTTGTACCTAGTAAATGTGAAATAAATAGGGGACGATTTGAACGTTATGCAGGGAGTAACATATTATTTTCGTCAGTCTTGCGCTAAGCGAAGTATGCCGCAGGCCTCTCACGTCTGCAGGCGAGACCCGGCCGAAAAGTGAACAATAAAAAGTTTGCACCGAATGAATATGCTTATATACTAAAAATATATATCACACGCTCGCATAATGTGACCTCAGCGGCGCGCTCCGAAATGGGAACCGAGGAAAGAATCAATCGGAATTTCCAATTGGAGCCGCTGAACTCCTGCCCGCTGCTCATAAATAAAACTTTTGGGACGCAATCCCGAAGCACTTTCGTTCAAAGTCGACGTGTGAATTTGATGACATGTTTTACCCTTCTCTTTCACCTTTTCTCCTGAAGTACTTATTGAAGAAAATAGTTAGCGCTTCCCTATCTGCGGATTGCAAGCGGAATGTGACGTGAACCGCTGAAGGTATACTTAGATGAAATCCGTTACTATGGTACATTACAATCGTCATGGAAGACCTACTAGCTTTCGCCAGGAGCTTATTACCACATTCTAATAAATGCACAAGCTTCTTTCCTATACCTAAATGGTCTGTTGGCTGAATCGGTATCGACCGTGACAGCTAAATGTTTGTCAGTCGGTGTTTTCTGTCTACCCCGTTGAGGACCTGGTGTGATGGAATAATAATAACTACAAAGAGTAATGTCAACGACCCACCGAGTATCGGACATGTCGCAGGAATATGAAGACACCCACGTGGCCATTAATCTAACACGATCATTTTTCATGGCGAGAGACCCTGCCATTACGAAAGATGATCGAATGAAGGATTTAATAAGATTATTTAAAAATTGTTTATTCTCGTTGAGGAACTTGGGATCGGCACGACGTTCTTATAGCGTTTGCGATCTGTACAGGACCCGAATGGGACTTTCCAGAATAGGTTTTACATTCATAATTAGTTTTTTTACAACCAAAAAAGTGATATTTTAATGTATATTAATCAGGATATTATTTTGTGTGATAAGTTATTATCGTAATTCTCAATAGCAGCTTTACTAATTATTTATTTATTGCCTAATTTGAAATGAGATAGCCGTGTGTGTAATTACACCAATTATTCTTAATTTAAGGAAAGAGTTATATAACAACATAGATATTGGTTAAAGGGAAGGGTGGCAAAAAATAAGTAAACCTTTTCAATCGCGGCGCGGGTTGTCCGCTGGCTCGCGCATCGGCTCCGTGCAGTAATTCCGACGAATTTCTATTCCAAGCCGACATATGACGGAAATCTTCAGATATATCTTTCGATTTCAACGGGATTTAAAAATTCCGACCACTTCAGTAGAAGTTTCATTTATCTATCTTTTCAGAAAATATTCGTCATATAATGAAAAATAGCACGATATATAATAATTATTACGTAAAATGTAAGTTACGTTTCCAATGTAAAATTACGTAAGTGAGTAACGTAAATTTAATCCTCGAGACGTAAAATTAACACAGCTTAGAATTGGATACGCTATTCTCTGCTATTCTCAAGGGTGCCTATAACTACCTAACATTATTTCGTACTAATATTCCCTCCTCGTTACGAGCTCGTATTGTCAACTACGACCAGCCAACGACATCATAAAACCCCAAATGTCAGCACGTCCCTCAAGGCTCATACACACTGTGCCCAACAATAGGGTACACGCCGGGAATCGAACGCGTACCCTCACTTATCTATGACACGTTTGTTATGTTATATTTTGATAGATACACGGTAACCGCGAAAACTGTGGCGTTTATTCCGAATTCGGAGTTGAATTCAGATTCCAGGTCTTTGGTAGGTACGACATATATATTTTATTATTGTAGTGAACATTTAAAGAAATTAATTTTATAAATTTCACTACATATAATTATATATTTATATAAAATATATTTATATATACATATATTTGTAAAATTCACCGCAGTGACTGTCTATTTTAATTAATTATTAATATAATATTCATATTATTATCCACGGATGCTTTTTGCCACCAACGAGTAGTATGTTATTCTCGGAGGAGACATGTAGACAGCCTACTTATGTGTTTTTAGTTATAATTTCAGTGGCTTTTGATGTTAGATCACACTTTGCCAAAGTTCTAGGCATCAGCAAAATCGATTTACAAATTGTAACAACTATCGCCAGTTTTCCTGAAGTCCACAGTTAACCAACTCGCCCCGGTCTCCTCGAGACCACGGGTCGATAGGTAGCACGCATCGGGCAGGTAACGCTGAATCATTTATGTACATTTAATGCCTAATTCTGAGCCCACGTGTTTGTCCCTTAATTTAGTTTCCTTCACGTTAAGTGGACGGCTGGTTACGCGGTTAAATATTGATTACAAGATGGTTTGTGTACAAACTAACATCTATATAACACGTAAGTGGTACAAATTTGATGTTAATAATAATAATATAACAATTTGGCAAAATTAGGCAAATGAAACCCTAACTGGACTGCTGATAAATATCTACGCTAGCTGAAGTATACATACGATGTAGATATTTTTATTGCATACATACATACATACACAACAAACAAATGTTGTTATCACACGAATATTTGTCCTGGGAGCGAGCGAGCCACGACCTCCGGCGTAGTAGGCAGGGTCTCGAACAGGGCTTTTAAAACCTCTTTAAACTTTAATATAAACTATTTTCGCACTTCACATTATTATATTTTCATTGTGATTCTATTCATACATGTAACATTTGAAAAGTCTATCTTTTGGCGATAAAATAATTAACATTTTTAGCTATATAAATAGAGGAAGGCCTTGTTTGTTCGTTAATCTTCGTTTTTCTAAACCGCAGTTGGCTTATATTCGTACGTATTCAGCCACAATTTAACCCCGCAATACGTTTTCGGTCCCGGATACCCGACTGAATTTTTTATTCACCGTTTATGTCCGATCTCGTCCCCAACGGGAGGACATCGATATGTCGTTCCTAGTGTGAAAGAAAGTATCGCACTCCGAGACTCCGGGTTCAAATCCAAATCTAACTTTTCAGTTACGTTCGAGCTATAAATCAGAAATTAAATATCACTAGTCATAAGGGTAAATGGAAGCATCATGATATCGTCCGAGGTCTACGAAGTGCGGAGGAAGACTGCCCTTAATTTTACGCATTCTGAGACGACTCTAGTGTTCAGCGGCGGAACGCAAAAGGGCCGTTATTTAGGGCCGCGTATTAAATTAAATGTGTAATACATAACGTTCTTAAACAATAAACATAAAACATCGCATCCGTTCCGCAATCGTACGCTATTCGTATAATTAAAAATATTTACCGCAATGTATTCGAGCCGCGATCCTTTATTACATTTTTCTTCCTGTCCGCGGCCCTTCGAGATTTTAATTAAACGATGCCTCGATGTATCAACCGTACTAGACAAACCATTAAATTCAAAATAAACATCATAATCTCTACTGATATTACATACAATACACAACACCGCACACCGGGTCCCTTACAGGATAGGTAGAGAGTACCGAGTGCCAAATGTCTCTGTCCTTGCAAACCTGACTCGCTTCGTCTACCTTCATCTCTCGCTTCATGCACGCACGCCGGTTTTTTTTTTTTTACCTTATGAGAGTAGTGAACGAGCAAGCAGCAGTCACGGGTGGCCACTGCCGCCCATGGAC
>DWUN01003242.1:0-12361 GCA_018249975.1 Passova gellias
AATGTGGGGGTGTACTACACTCCTCTGCCTACCCCTTCGGGGATTACAGGCGTGATGTTACGTTTATTATTATTATTTATCAAAATCGACATACGTGTTCAATGCCGATCTAAAAACTTCCACAATGATACAGCATGACTGATTTTACTCCGGGCATGTTCTAGTCGGGAGGTAGGAATAAATAAAGCTCTTAAAAAAATACAGACGAATCGAGTACCTCCTCCTTTTTGAAGTCGGTCAAGAACCACGTTGAAAGTACAAACATAAGCAGACAACACAATGGTATAACGAAAATCGAAATAACATAAGAGAAACGAATCGCAGGGAAAAGAAAAGAGAAGAAAGAGAAAGAGAAAGAAAAAGATAAGAAGTAAGAATTATCAAGAGATTATTATCGCAAACTTTAAGCGTAACGCGGCTTAAGAGGGAGCCGAGCGGACAGTTATTTCTCAAATGTAACAAAGTATTATATCTTATATCAAACTATATTAGCGAATTTTATTATTAATATAATAATAATAAAATTACACTTATAATATCGTTGTAATTTGTTTTCAGAAAACATTATATAATTTTAAACGTACCCTAAAATGAGCAGTAAATGATGTGTTTTAATCTTAAAAGCACATAAATTGGGTTTCAAATTAGACTTGCTTACCGTAATTCGAAACCCAGACTCACGTAATGGGAGGCTAAATTTCTAATCAATATGTAAAGTTCAAAAATATTTTTTTAATAAACTTATAGATTTAAACGCTTATAATCACTATCACAACCTGTCCGTCCCTATGTATGCTTAGATCTTTAAAACTACGCAACGGATTTAGATGCGGTTTTTTTTTAATACATAGAGTGATTCAAGAGGAAGGTTTATATGTATAATAACATCCATTATATAGTAGAGGAATATTGTTATAATCAATATGGCAGAACAACGTTTGCCGGGTCAGCTAGTTTCTACATAAACGTATGACCATTATACTTGTACAATGCGCTAATTCGAGTGCACGGCTCGGTATGTATGTATGTGTGTGAATATTTTAAATCCCCCTCAACAAAAGCGAGGCGAGATTTTATTAAGGCAGAGAAGAAAAGATTACGCCGGGCAAGAAGCATGAAAAATGCACCGGGACTTAATCCGCAAAGTCATTATTAAGATTTCATGAAATAATTACGAGTCATAGAAGAATTAAGAAGAACGTAACATTTACCTTTTTTTTATACTTTTTATGCTAATTACATTACATTCTTTGTAATCTATTTATGTTTGTAGGGATTTAATTGAAAGCCTATTTAACGGATTTCGACAAAATCTATTGTTTTAATATCCCTTACGATTCCAGAAATGCTCTAGACCCGTGTTTCCCAAACTTTTTTAGGCCATGACCCACCTTAAAATTTCTAATATTTTTATATCCCCATACATAATTTTTAAGCTTTAAAAATTGTCTTGTTCTATTAAGAAATATAAATGGGCATTTTTAATTCGCCCCCCTGTAGGGCGTGGGCCCCACGTTAGGAAACACTGTTCTAGACCATTTTAAAGTTAAGTATTAATATTAATGCACTCGTGATTAAGCTTTAATTTAGATGTCATGGAACGTCTAGTATAAAATATAGATATACTTATATACGTAGCCATATATCGGTTGATATAAAGAACGTATTTTTTTTAACAACGGATATAGAGTAAGAGTTGTGAGATCAGATGTTGTTCGTGTTTGAAAACGATAGGTTATGTTACGTAATGACACGTTCGGCTGCAACGCTTAGTTAACTAAAATTGACTTTTCCCTAACCTAGCCATATTTTAACCTACGTGAAAGTATTTAAGAGCGAGACCCGGAGGTCGTGGGTTCGATTCCTACCCAGGACGAACAAGTGTGTGATGAGCACATTCGTTTGCTCTTTCTGCGTGTAATAAAAATATGTACGTAAATATTATATGATATGTATACCTATAGTATATGATTATCAGCTGTCCGGTTACCATAACACAGGAATTTCGTCGTCTTATTTGCAATCATATAGCCGTGTGTGGAATTGTCTAAATTAATATTATTATTATTATTATAACCAACGGACCGAGTGGTATTTAAGTCAGAGACCAATAATTTCCTAAGCCATCTTCTGAATATATTCCGAAATCTCCGTCGCGTAGAGATCTATGGGAGGTCGTATTTATGGTTAAACCGCAAAAACAGTTACGGTTGGAAAAAAAAAAAAATTTTTTTTTCTATTATCGTCAATCGAATCTGCGTGTAAATGAAATAAAACAAAATTTTTGTATAAATATTTTTAACGGTTCAAAAAAAATTCTCACGATTTTAAAATTGTCTTTTTGATCGTTGATTAATGTCGCTCATTAATAACGTTCGTAGGTTTAACAGTACATTTATTAAAAAACGCACGAATATAAATTGCATATACATACATAATTTACACATAAATGGGTTTGATTTTAAAATTTATTCGGTGGCAATATTTTCAAGACACCGGAAGGAATTTTATTTTTAACGGCAATATTATTTTACCGTTAGCCAAATAGCTAAACAAACGGTCTCACAGCAAATGTTATGATTAATGATCATTGTGAGCGTTATACGGTAAGATTTACCCAAATATTAATATTTTCGAAAACACCGTACACAAATGAGATAATTAATTTTTAGCCATTGATACTTGTTTATTTTTAAATGACAATGTTAGTCTAAACAACGGTCATGCTGAGAAAATAATTATAACGACAAAAAATATCATTTTTCCTTCTTGTATAATTTTGATTTATTTATTCACACAAGTTATTCAACGGTGTTTATATAAAAATAAGCTCGCTTATAAATCTTAATTAGCGCTATGGAAAATTATTATTTATTATATCTACCATCTTCGTTAGCGTCTAGCCGTCTTGCATTTCAGTGTTACCATTAAATCCGTAACAAAAACATAGTCAGTATACGTCACATTAACTAATGGACTACTAATTGACATAAAACAGGGTTAGGTAACATTTTTATTCGGAAATAGACTTTACACTGAAATAGACTGGCTTTTCGATATTTAGATGCCTTTTTGTTTTTTTATTCAAGCCGTTTTAATGCTCCAGTGTTTTGACTATTTGGTAGAGTTAGGAAAGTATTAGTTTCCCTCGCTACCTAAATCAATAGACACCAGCGTTCTATGTATTATGTTTCGCCATTCATTCATCATCAATTCCTTCTACATATCTCAACGGTTGGAGCATTCTCTTTCTCATTTTTCGCTTAGAAGAAGCAAGTCAGATTTACATAGAGATATTTGGAAATCGGCTCTTTCTACCTATCCTGTGTCCTACCTAGCGTGGTGGTATAATAATAATTGTAATATTCCACTGCTATACACGGATATCCACTCATAGGGAGGCTTTAGGCCATAGTCTAACACGCTGGCAAAAAGAATCCAATCTCAGAGAATACTTAACCGTTACAACGCGTGGAAGGCGTGCAGGTTTGTTTCTTTAAGACGTTTTCCATCTAAAGGGTATTGAAATTCAAAGCAACTCAAATCGCGATGCTAAAATGGACTCTGTCATCGACATTTAGCTATCTTAGCTGAACGTTGTAGAACTACGGGGGGCTCCGTGAATTTGTAAACGGATTGAAGAATTCGTGAACGGACTGAACGTTTTTCAACTGTTCGGCAAATTTCTCACCACGCGTTTTTGCGAACAGCCATTAAGTGGGTACGTTGAATACAAATTTTATTGGATAAATTATCGAACCACATTTCGACGAACTAATAAAATTTTTGCATAAAACATTTTAAAAGTTAACTAACATGCGTTACTAACATTATCAATTAATATTTATCGTTAATTTTTTTTTTCATTCTTTCATAACGCGAGCAAAAGTTTTTTAAGTTTTGAAGTGTTCGTAATTTGACCAGTTTCTTTTTTAAATTATAGATTCGGAATTTGAAATATTAAACATTTTTTCGACATCAACAAAATCATTACAAAAGTATAGCGTTTTAAATGTAGTATAAGGTAATTGCTACTAATAATAATCTTTTATAACGAACGCTTAGCCACCTCTCAATTTATCGTGACGTGACGAAAACTTTTAGCACCACTGTCGACCCCTAAATTTAACTTCCCAAAGGGTTTACCATTGACATTGATTTACTAGGCACCGAATTGGATATAAATAGATGATTCCCGATATTTTAAATATTTTTTTCTGTGCTCAATGTGCATTGTTACTCTAATTTTAGTTCAACATTACGTACGAACGATCCATCACTGTCTCGCATCGATAATTCCGTAATTACTCACAGACGGTAACCAGTAAATTTACACATAAATACACACGCGATAACCCCTACAGACGCTAGTTTCACTGAACAATTTATTACAATACAGTGTATAATAAAAATCCATCACTCACCTAAAACTACCAATATGAAGCACAAACTAATGTACAAGATCATCAGGAATCTTTGGTAACTAATAAACTAATACATATATCACACACAAAAACGACAATCATCTACGCGGTTGTCGATAACTTATATCACAGTACACATCACTAGCTACACGTTTTAGACCGCACTGCGATCCCATTCGACCATCACTAGTACCAGCACATATTTTTTGTTGCCGAGTGCATTTGGACCACAACTTTTTTTACCGACTCCCCGCAACTTAAACTTTCGGTCATCGTACGCGTTCGTAAATTAAATTCGCGCCCGTTAAGTCACACATCGCCGTTTATGGCAGAACCGAGTCCAGTGCACAAGTTTTCTTGTCCGACCGGAGTCACTTCGAAACGTTTGAATGTTGTATTGTACGATCGTTTCACTGGAGCGACCGGCACAGGTCTCGCCGTCGCGACGGTCCGCACGCAACTGGCGTGAAGTTCCCTCGGATTGGTGAAGAAGCAAGAATGCGCGGCGCATGGTTGCCTCGCCGGCCGCGCTCCGCTGATAAACCGGCCGGAGTGCGGTGCCGTGCAAGCGCAGCGGTCTCCGCCGCGAACTAGGGGGTTATTTAAAACGGCCGGTTAACATAACCAGATAGACAGTCGTGCATTGTCAGTGTTGGCGCCCTCGTACTTGGCCGCTTTCGTTCGAGAATAGGTGGGTTCGTATTGTCGAAACGCATTTGGAATACAATTTTCGTCTCCTGTCCCTTTCTCGCGTGTATTCAATACGAAAAAAAAACAACAAGCTCAGGCAATGGCTCCCTTGCTCTACAACACTACACGAACGCTACTAATACGGTTAGTAGAAAAGTTTTAGACATTCCAAACGGCACTGGTCCGTCACGTTTCGAACGCGGCAATTAAAATATTAATAATGAAATAGTTAAAAGTTACAGCATTCGTTTTAAACGAATAAATAAACATATATGGCTATTTTCACTTATACATAAAATTAATAAATTAAACAAGAGAATTTTCTCGACGCTACATTGTTCATTTTGTTTAAAACGCTAATTAGAGCAGGCGTCTCTACTTTTATACATGTTACAAATAATCACAGTAACTGGTGCGAGTAATTACACGTACTTGTACGAGTAGATGATATTCGAATGTTATTTAACTAAGAATAAAAAAAAGTATAGAAAATACAAATATTATTTTTGCTTGTCGCGTCAACCTTTCATCTTGTTAATGGTTCAACCATTTCAAAAGTAACGTTGTTAATAAGCCATGGTGTTCTTCGTCATTCCTTATTATGGAATTATGGATGACCAGAGTTGAATATCCCTGGAATATCTTTGAAAATTAGCCTGAGTTTCTATTCACGAAAATTATCATCTATTTCTTTCCAAACATAGAGCTTAAAAGGCTTAAAAGAGTCAATAAGCCAAATCGTCGTTTTGCACCAGACGTGTTCGAGGCCAAGTCTTAGAATATTCCAAATTTAAAAAATGTTTTAACGACAAGATTCGTCATAATTCTACACTAAGAATAAGTACAGGACAATACAGAAAGCCGAAATAGCACACCGAAATAGCTACGCGTGGATTGCATAGAGCACATATCATATATGTACATAGTTTTAATATCTCAAGTAATTTATACAACAAGAATGCCTATCGACTCGCGCCCTTACAAAAGCCGGTCTGTACTACCAACATACATATCTATAGCGCGTACCTGCGTTGTTATGTTACAAAGATTGATGTTGTTCTGTATGATTTGTTATTGTTGATAATATTGTGAGGTAATTTAATGTAAGTAACTAAAGTTATACTATGACTAGCAATACTATGACTAGCAATACTATGACTAGCAATACTATGACTAGTAATACTATGACTAGTTATACTATGACTAGTTATACTATGACTAGTTATACTATGACTAGCAATACTATGACTAGCAATACTATGACTAGTTATACTATGACTAGTTATACTATGAGTATTAATTAGGGCTGGGCCAAGTACTGGGTTAGAACTCTGTTCTCGGCATACTCGGTAAGACTCGGTCCATCTCGGTGAAAATCACTTATAGCTATGTACCGGGCATAGTTTTTATACATTGTACGTCTGGTTAAGGTAACTTCGACAGCGCAGTTGCAGAACTGAAAAAAACTCCACCGTCAACAAACTTCCCGAATGTTCGAATAACAAAAAGTCACACAGAAGTTTGGAAACATTAAAACGCACCCCCGCGAGCTGGTCGAAAACACCGAAAAAAAAACGCACCCAAATCTGTCGTTAACTTAAAAACTTCAACTCAAAAACCATTAGGGTCTGACCGCATTAACAAAAAAAAAAAAAAAATTTTTTTTTCAATCATCCCACTCGACGTTTTAAGTTCGTTGCGTCAAAACGGACGCGTTTTGGAAAGACATAGGAGCCGAAAATGGCGGTCGGAGTTACGCGGCGGGGAAAGGAAAAAAAGGCGCAAATAAATGTAACCGATACATTAGGCGCAAAAAGGGGGGGATTTTGGTATCTCTGTACATAAATTCGGCGAACGACGGGTCAAACCGTCAGATCGGCCAGGATATATACGTATGTTCCGAGCGTGTTGCAACCAGATGCATTGCTACAGGGTTGCCATGTATTAGAATCGTTGTAGAGGGGCAAAGCTTACGATGAATTCGAAAACTTTTAATTTGCTTCAAAATCGGCAACGCACTGTCAACTCCTCTGATGATGCATCTGTCCATAGGCGACAATGACCACTTACCATCAGGCGGCCTGTCTGCCATTTTGCTTAGTTCATTAACAAACAATCGGCAACTAGATAAATAGAGTAATGAATGTAGAACAAGCACATGAGGTCTGTAAGGATAGAGATATTCCGCAGTCGTTATTCTCTGCCTATCATGTAAGGGATCTGGGCGTGATGATATATAATAATAATAATAACAACACACGAAGCAATGATATCCGGAGAACACTTCTTGCGAAATGTATTTATTAATATTAATCTTTCTGTTTTGTTATAAATACAACTTTATATTGAGGTCATTTAATGTTTAAAGGTCTTGGGTTCATGGGAATAAATTATTAGTACAATATCAAACTTAATTCATTTACTTCGATACGGGCTGAGTCAAAATTGTACACATTTTTATATGTCGAGTAACTATTTACAGCAATTTCATTTATACGGAATAAATAAATTTTAATAAAATCGATTAAATAATTAAACATGCAAATGTGACTGACAGACATACAAACATATTTTTTGGTCATTGTAATATCAATATAGATATGGATCATTATTAAACATGGTTATTCTAGAACAGAAGCAAAAAAATACCTCTACATTTACCAGCTTAATAATATGTTATACTCTTTTTATATTTTTCGAAAACAATTGAACAAAGACAAGCAACCCTACTTAGAGGCAAGCATTTGGGATCTAAGCTTTCGGTTCGATGGGCACTAAACGCGCTGTCCCTTTCTGGATAGCCTTAATTTCTTACGACAGAACGAGACGCCCGATTGACCGTGATACGTTCGCCTTGGGATCGAGGCTCCGTAGATTTGTATGGGTAACGTGTGTTTACAACTATGGTTATTCATTGTTTTAAAAAATCTCATGTCTATCTCTGTTTGTCTCTGTTTATCTCTGTTCGTCTCTGTTTATCTCTGTTCTTTCTTTCTTTCTTTTCTCTCTAATAATCTTATATAATATAATGGAACAATACGGTGAAATGTTCTAAAGCTATAAGGTACAGGTAAGCACTTTTGCTATTGCAATTTAATCAAAAATGGATATTTAGAGAGAATATGTTGCCGATCCACGTGTACGTGTCTTAAAAAAAAGGAACCCAATTAATTGGAATGTAATTCGTTGTGCATTTTCACTGTAGATTACATATGATATTCTATAATTGAAGTGATAAGGTTGAGAATCGCTCGTATCACCAGCGAGTACTTCTATATATCTGACTTTGACAGCCCCCTCGGTTAATATAACGGATCAGGGGCGTAATCCATTAATTTATTCCATAACAAATCAATTGGTTAACGTTATCGTCGTTTTACTGCAAATTAATGGTAATCCATAATTCCAATATATGGGGGTTGTAGCTAATGTTCGTTTAACGGTGCAGTTTTTAATTTTATCGCTGTCTTAAGGAACGCTCTAGAAATGGTACGACATAATACGCCCCATCACGCCAGGTCCCTAACGGGGTAGGCAGAAAGCACCGAATGCAAAATAATAATAATAACTGGGGACAATTCCATACAAGGCTATCTGATTTCGAATTGGGCAATTGAATGAATTGTGTGAAATTGTTAAGAATGTATTTTTTCACCCTTTTTATTAGTTAGTGCACTGATTGAACGGGTCTCCTCTCATAGTGAGAGGGATTTAGGCCATAGTCTACCATGCTGGCCGACTGCCGATTGGTAGACTTCACACACCTCAGAAAATACTATATATTATATACCTATAACATCTCTAAGGTGTGCAGGTGACCTCGCGATGTTTTCCTACACCGTTTGTAACGAATGATTTGTAAATTTTTTTAAATTATAAAACGCACGTAACTAATTCGAGGTGAGTGCTTGGGTTGTTCCCACACCCCTCATTATCGCTGTTCTTTGTTTCAATACATTGGTAATATTATTTGAACCCACATTACTCACTATACCTATTCTTTATTTCCAAATATTATTGAATAGAATTTTCTTAGTCTTAATATTAGTATTCAAGACGTGACGAAGGTAAAAATATTGAGACCGACGATGTAACAAAAGAGGTTTTTGTTAAGAATATTTATAATAGAGCAATAATAATATTGTCTCCGTGTATATCGCGATTCTTTTATGTAGAGTCGTACATAGCATCGTTTTTATCGAAAATCATTTCCGTTATCACAATAGAGAATGGATTCCTAAAAGAGTTCCGAAAAGATCTGATTCAACGTTGGATATATACAAAAACTATGCTCTGATTGATGTGAGCTTAAGAAAATATGTTACAGTGGTGGTAAGCCTTAAAAAGCAGCAAGTAGGTACTGTTAGTATTCAAGTTTTTACAGCGAAGGCAGTAAAAACATAAAGGTATCCGTTTCTGAAAATAATATACGTATTTTTATTGCATACATTGGATGACGGTTTAAAGATGACTCGCTATAACGGCGAAGGAGAACATCGCGAGGAAAGCTGCACATCTTAGAGATGTTATAAAGTATATAATATTGTCTGATGCGAGCGAAGTCTATCAATCTGCACGTGGCCAGCTTGGTAGACTGTGGTCTAAATCCGTCTCACTATAAAAGGAGACCCGGTCCAGCAGTGGGCCAAGGGGTGAAAAAAAATTTATTTCTGTACAGATATTTTGTGAGTAGGACGATTCAAACTTCGAATCATTTAAATATGCACGTTATATAATATATCGTATGTATTTATTTTTAATTAAAACATAAAAAAAAAGACAAAACTGATTTAATTACAATACAACAAAATCAAACGTAACATTACAAAATGAAGCACAATCTTGAGTCGGCTGTGAAGCGACAGCTCTACATATAAATCCGTACTGATTCCGTAACGTTCAGATGCAAAATTAACCGGCAAAATTAAGAAGCGTATCGATGTTGACGCGAGTAACGATTACCACGAGCGATAACAAATTCTCCACGAATATTCCACGAAGCTCCCGAACACCGCTGACGGTGATTAAAAATAGAGTCCATTATTCGTCGTGCCTCCTTTTTTGTTTGGTCGTTCGCATCGTAAAAACCTCATTGAAAAGCAACAATGGCAGGTAGGACTTGGCCCCGTCGCGCCAATCTAATTGAATATCCGCGGCAATGTGATATTTTAACGTGCATAAAATTAAATTTGGTCACGGTAGAGACGGTGGAGTTTTCTACGCTCGTAACATCCAAGTAGAGTCGTTGACTTCGGAAGTTACGTGTTTTGGCTGTTTCGTTGTTTTGTTTTTTGTTTTATCGTAGAAGGCTATCGATGAAAACAATTACGAGATAATTGATTAGCTTTTTTTGTAGAGCACTAACTTTAAGTATGTTTCAAATAATTTTATATTCTAATCAATGAATCACTACATAGTACATATGTATGTATAAAACAAAGTCGGTTTAAGCTGTCTGTCCCTATGTATGCTTAGATCTTTAAAACATAATAAACAAAAAATGTTTTTTTACGAAATATAAAAAAAAAATATTTCTCAAATTTTTCAAAGTATCCTAGAAAATTAAAATGCTGCCCAAAGCCCAAAATTGCACTAGTAAAAAGCTAGTCAATTTACATTCTGTTTCGTTATCGCTGCAAATAGCCGACGATGGTGTGCTGAAAGATATTCGCAGGCTAGTTTCGCTTAGAATTTCATCAACAGATAACCTTTCACTGCGATTTGATCTAATGAAACGGCCGGAACAGTGCGATATCTCATTCCGTGTATCGGGGTACCGCTCCAATTATTTAATTTACATTGTTTTGTTCGACACACCTGCGAAACGAACGGCGGGGGAAAAGCTTTGTTTATTATTGAAATGAGCCCGAAAACACACGGCACGCTATTTGGGACAGTTAAGCGGCGTTTATCATTTTATTTTAATATAGTACTATATAGATCGCACACGCTGCGTAACTACTTAGGATAGGCTGTTTTAGTATTTTTCGAGCTTAAAAGGCCTTAGCTGTATATAATATATTTATTTAAGTATCTTATTAATCTTCTATACACACTGAAGTGACATATGATTATCTTTTTACAACTTAGTCATTCTGTTTCATATCGGGAACAAAAAACGCTTATAATGCCACACTGCCGAATATGAAAGCAGATAATTTTTTAAATCGCTACTCGTATCACAGTTACTCACGTAATGAATATTATTCAATTTCGTTTCGAATCAATTCGCCAACAACGCGACGCGACCGTCCACAAACCAATCCCGTGTGTCGCCCAACGTCATATCAACCCCCGACAATCAGAGCGCGGTCTCATTACGCAATTTCACACTTTGTGCGTGAAATTTGACAGCTGCATGCAAATTTTTCACCGCGAATTAGCATTTTTCAACTTAATGACGGGGGCGGGAGCGGAGGCGAAGGGGACGGGGGGGGGGGGGTGTTTCAGCTCACCGAAACAACCGGCCACAGACAGATATGACTTCTCGTTATCAACCGCACACACGCGATCACAACACTTAATACGTTCGTCGTTGAGGTTGCATTCGCGCGACGTTTGTGACGATATAATTTTTCGTCGCCGCTACTGAAGCTGGTCGGCCCGCGGCGCTGTCTGTCTGTCTGTCGTTTCCTGTTTGTTTTTGTAATGTAACTTGTGTTTTGGGGGTTACATACGCGTACGCGACATGCGAAAGAGGGGTTGACAGGATTTTCGTTAAATAATGAGCTTCCGTAACAAGCGGGGTTAGGTTAGGAAAATATTGTTCAACATGTCTATTAACTTTCGTAGATAGATATATGTATTACTACCTGTTGCCCGCGACTTCGTCCGCTTGGAATAGAGATTTAAGGCAGCATTTGAATTATTTAAGAATAAATAATAGTAGAAATCGCACATACGTATGATGAAAGACGAAAAACAGTATTACAAACTCATTACGTGCTAATTTAAAAAAAAAAACGACAAATATTTAAAAAAAGAACGCATAAACCGCATCTATTTCGCTCCAGCACTTAATGATGATACTCGGCGCCGAAACGTTCACTGATTATTATTACACGCGAAAAGCCGGTTTCGAAAGCAATTTAATAGTCACGTGAAGAAGTACTGTGAATATATCTATATCGATATTTTATTTTCTATAATTTATCTTCATTCAAAAGTATTTATGATTAAAATAATTATAGTGAACAATCATATTTTACTGTGATGATATAAGTAAAATATGTATTTTTATTTAAAAT
>DWUN01003243.1:0-12361 GCA_018249975.1 Passova gellias
TATATTGTATAATGTATTCAGATAAATTACTCTTATTGTAGCTTTATTATAAATGGTTTACAATGTGTTAAAAGTGAATATAGATAACAAATTCGTAAAACATATCGAATATTAAATGTTACAAATTGTATGTATGGTTTTAGATTAAATCAAATCAAAGTAAACTTGCACAGGATTGAATTTGCGAGTTGAGTTGTGCAATATCCATTGATCATCAGGAATTTTAAATTGAATTCATTTATGGTTCTATAAAACGTCTATTACAGCGGATAAATATGTCACACGTCGTTGTGCTGGAATTGAATTAAGTTTAATTGCATTCCGCGTTTTATGAGTTGAGCACTAAAATGAAATATTTTGTGTTGATTTTGATATGTGCAGCGATAAATTCACTAGATGGTACGTACCGATAATGGCAGTTAAATGTAAATCATGGCTAGGGCACACAGTGGACGTGAACAACCAAGACGGGATATAAATAATGTCAATTTATATTTTTAGACATAGCTATAAATTTATCTATTCTGAATTATTTAAAGTTCAAATGCGTGAAAAGTATCTATTTTTTATTTAGATCGCTTTTGTTTTGGTTGCAACTGTTTTGATTGATCGGATTATTTTTTCAGATACAAATGAAGAGTACAGAAAATACTACGGTTTAAGCTTTCATAGTAATTGCGGTAACTACTTCATAACTTTTAAGTGCATGACAGCATGTAAGAGCTTGGGCTTCGAAGTTTTTCGATTAGATTACGAATGTAAATGCAGTTGTCATGAATTAAAAACCACAACAATCTTGCCAGCGTTCGTTTGGCGAACGAATGGTACGATGAAAACGGTTCCTGCAACATACAGTCCAAAACTTTATGCCATAATCGGAACAATGTCACCACCACCATTGAAAACTTCCACGGACTACAACGTTACTGCTAGTACAAATCAGACTACGATAAAATTGACGTCATCTAGTACTGCCATCACTTCAACACAAAGCTCTGATCTCGTCACTGGGTCCACAATGAATGCAGGGACGGCCAATACACACACCGCAACAACGTTACAAAATTAATTTTTCAATAAAGCTTTTGATCGAAATAGTTGTTATAACTGTAGCCATGTTTTTATATTTACATAAAGTTACTTAACTATGAAAAGGTTTTACGAATTGATTTTTGTATTCCATGATGATAAATGAAAAGTAACAACACTGATTTACAAAGTACATAATTATCTTCAGTGTCCTCAGTATTCCTGTGCTTTTAGTTTTTTCTCAATAACCAAGTACATAATTTGATATTATTAGTGGAAGGTATTCGTTTAAATTAATTTATAATATATTTTTTTAAACCCTTGTCACATATTTTAGAAGTTGTATTCGAAAGATAGTGTATATAATTAATTGACCATTCGTTAAATGTGAAGTTTACATTTGTAAAATATTAAGTTAACGAGAAACATAGTATACCGAAATCGCTAAAATAGTAATAACAAGTAAAAATGCATAAAAATATCTAATCTGCTTTCTGGACTATACCTACATGAGTTAAGTTTCGCACATGTGGCCAAACCGACGAAAACTTTTTCCTTTAATATCTTAGTTTCATTATATTTCAATATTAGGGTTCAAAACTAAAAACATCAAAATGTCACCAAGCATTTTTTAAACTATATTTGTATTCAGTAATTAAGAACATTAAGTGCTCTCCGCTATTGTATATTACACGTAGTAGTACTAAAGTAAACCAATGCTAACTTTAACATTTCAGTATATTTAACATGCCATGAACATCGTTTGAATACTCTTATTGGATAGAAAGGGATACAATCTGAACATAATCAATTGTAAAAATGCTAAATACGAGTGAGTGTGCGTTAGAAGTAAGTAGCAATAGTAAGGACGCATATTTTAATAATATTAATATCATAGATATGATATTACACAGTTAACTTCATTACATCTCGTCATGAAAGATTAATGCGAGGACTCCATTTGTGTGGGAATATGAACTACTGTTTAATTTAAACCATAAATTTAACGTTATCACTAATTATTTTTAATGAGTCTTCTCATAAGCGTGATATATAAACCCTCATAACGGTGAAAACTTTGATATTCCTTTTAACTGTTATAAGTGTTTTTTTTTAACTAGCTTGTACGTTCTTAATACCGTGTAAATATGCAAAACATATTTGTAAAAATTTGTATACTGACGCGATTGCTTAAGGTATACGGGGAAAGTTTAAGTACAGTAGGTAAGAGATAAATTTAAAAACTTATGAAATATCTTCGTTACATGTTTACTTAATTCTATATTTATATTTATTGTGCCAATACTAATGGTTACGTTTACTTTTGACAGTTCCCATACATATCGTTTCAAACGGTAAGCAAAGAAGTAAAATTATATTTTTATCGAATATTTTGTGGTCTACAATGTACAGCCTTTCTAAGCATGCGTTGTAGTAACTGTACAGATGCGTAATAACAAGAATAAAAACACAGATTTACGAGTCGAATACATGTCTACGATTATCGTTAAAATGCATGTTCTGTTGGGAATCTAAAAAATTTATGAATGGCAAATCGATATACGACCACAATTTTAGGTAATTTTCTTGTTCTTAATAGTCAAATGTTCTATATCATTTCGCTTGATAGAAAGCGAAGTTGCGGACTAGTAGGACTACTCATATGTAGCAACATTTGTACGTAAAATAGTAGTTTTACTCTGAGTAGAAATTACTTCAATTTTAAAGCAAGACATTGCAACATTACATTTTTTGCAAAATAACATATTTTATTTTCAAAAAATAATAGGTAAGTTGTTAAATATTGTTTCTTTCGCTCGTAGCAATTAACGAAGTGTCTTTTAAAAATAATAAGCTATTAACATATTCAACAGGTACATCTAAATCTATATTGCGTTATGGATTTCATAATACACATGACTGTGATAATTTCGAAATATCGTATCTTTGTGTTCAAAAATGTTTAGATTTGAATTATGACGTGGCCTATGCTGATAAAAACTGTGTATGTACTTGCTACGTTAAAAGGGAAAAAGCAAAATATACTCCAAAGTATAATTTTACAAGAACAAAATGGAAAGTGGGGGCCCCTACGACGTCTATTCCAGCTTGGGCCCAAAATGTGAATTCGGAACCTGTATATACAAATATCATGGATAATCAAAATTCCACGATAAACACAACGGATGCTACGAATGATATCGTTATTGCAATTGATAATATGAACAGTGACCCATCTGATAATAATAATGCTTCTATCGCGGCTGAGGGCACAACTGGCGCTGCTGTTACTTCTGTTATATGGTCAATAGACCATATATCAGAAACAGAAACCCCGATAACTGAGACGTAGAATATATTTTTCTTGTAACATTAATTCGTTCGTTTTTTTTAAAATTTACCTTATAATAAAACAAACTTTATTTTCTAAAATAATAACCGGTTTTTTTTAAACCACTATTTGTTATTATGAAAATTAACAGATATGTACTCGTATTTGTATTAAATTATAAAAATTCATGTTTACCGTACATTATAATATACCATATATTATAATATTTATTGTGTTAATTTTAAAAGGTCAATAATACAATTATTGTTAATGAATATGCATGATCTTTTGTTGTATTTAGATTTACACAAAAATTTATACAAGTTATTGTAGATCGCGCTAACGATAAATTCATTTCTTGACATAATATCTTACTCTTGAAAGATGTATCTATCCTGGCATGCGTTGTGAGTAGAATATTTACGAAGGCAAAGTGAAATAATTATCAATATATTATGCTTAACGGCCACATTAGGGAAATAATTTCCTTGTGCTCATAAAATATTTAACTCGGTACAAGTTTATGGGTTTCCAAAATTTAGATGCATAGAGAATATGAAATGATAGTAACGAACTAGAGACAACAGAAATAATTTATAAATTACAAATTACATTTAATAAAAATTACTTTGGTAATAACATAATCACTATAAGAGTTTATGTTTAATATTCTGATAATTTATATGTTAAGTTTATCCCATGATGGTAGAATTTATTTGTGTTACAAAAATTTGGGTCAATATGTTATTTACAATAAATATAAAAATCCTTATAAAAATCCTTATAAATGGATGCTATTCGTCAAAAGTAAGCAAACAGGTTGTATCTTATGTTACACGATGCATAACTGTTTTAGTAAATATTTAGAATATGGACAAGAATATAATCATTTTTGTTTTTCCTCTAAGGTCCCTTCATAGCGGCATGACGAAAAAACTTTTATGCAATGCCCAAGAGGCAGGACGCGAGACTGACGGCTATGACGTATCGCTAAGATTTTTTTACCGATACCCAGCGAACATAAATATGCTTTTATATCAATGTATCAATTTCTTTTGCTTCACTCGACGTTTTTGCCAAAACTATTTTAGTATAAACATTTTCATGACGCGGGTAAAAGCTACATTAAGTGATATAGTGCTCGTTCATGAGAAAGTTTTATGATAGAAAATATTTTTTTACATAAAGTACCTACACAATAAATTGTTCTTTTTATATTAATCTTGGAGACATTCGTTCAAATGAGAATACAATCTTAAAAGTCTTTAAACGGCTGAGGACTAAGAAAACCCTCTTTTATTATTATAAACTAGCTATCCCGGCTAACTTCGTACAGCCTCACAAAAAATAAATAGTTTATTTACACCAATATCTGTACCGATTTTATTCGTATTTGACGGGACGCACAACATATTATGTTTGACGGGTAAGCAGTTTATATGGAAAGATTAAATTGCTGTTAATGTTATTTTCCTCCGAATTTTTCCTTATTTTCTCAGCTTTTAAACTCTCCCTAAATTTCCACGATTATCTTAAAACCAAAATTAGCCGAATTGGTCAAGCCGTTCTCGAGTTTCCCGCTTAGCAACACATTCGGCGATTCATTTTTATTTATATAGATAGATTATTATTTGAAGAAAGATTAGACATTCTTTTGTTCATTTCCTACATCGTTCGTGATGTAAATATTTTTGGGGAAGAAATGACGCTATAAATATACAAATTAAAGGGATAAAGACGTTAAAGCGACATCATATGGAAGCGAACGGACTCTCGGTTTCCATAATTTTGCCTTTTTGTCACCGAGCGTTGCACCTATAAATCTTTGGATGACCCTCCTTCATGGTAATATTGATACAAAACTAGTCAACTGTGTCGGGGATGGACATGGAAGTTGTAACATTTTGATGGACAACATTTATTAAAGATATCTCCTTTCTCAACTTTGCGGATTAAATACGTATACTAGAACACATACGTGCTGTTAAATTCAGTAAAATACAGGGTATAAAATGTTTTTTGCGGTAATTATTTGACGAAGGTTTATTTTTAGTCTTAGAAAACAGGGCAGTTATTTATGATTTGACCCGTAGGTTTATAAGAAGTAATCGTTTATGTAAGTGAACACCGTAACATTGTTACACTGAAACTGAGCAAACAAAATGAGATAAATGGGGAAAGCATTTCTGAAGGATAAGTCGGCTAATCCGGGAAGTATACTTTGATGAAAGATTGATTTCTTTGTAATGAAACGCTTCTGGGTTCTCTTTTATCTGTCTACACACAATCAGAGACGAAACAAGAGGAAAGCAAACAATAAATCCTCCTACATAAAAATTGCAACAACTTTGTTCATAATACCGATGGAGGTATCATCAAAAGTTGGTTCGCTTCGCACCCTCGCGCCCATTCGTGCAGAGATTACCAATAAATCCAATACGGGATAATTGGCCCGCTTAATTCTGTTCTATCTTTCTACTTAGTTCAGTCGTCAGAATGTGCCAGCTCATGCCCCTGGGGAGAGTCCAGTCGGGAGAATAAATACCAATTACTCGCCAAACAAAAATCACCCCTTAACTGTTCTATTAGGAACGGTTTTTAATTGTAAATATGAAACAAAGCACGTCACGATAAATGAAGAAAGGAGTTCAGTTAATGAACTATTTCTAGCCTCTATTGTTTTATATAAATCTCAGCAATCATCAGTAATTTATGCAATCGATTTACCGCTGTGACGTGTTACTTGAGTGACACGTGATGGACATAGGTGTCGGTATTCCCTGTCGTTTAATGGACGAGTATTATAGAGTCTGGGGGAGACAGCGATTTGATATTCGCATCAGTCGATGGCCCTCGGGACCACGGCGTAGTGATTCAATAGCGAACCCTACGATCAATGTTTTTATATGCATTCAGATATGGGAAATGCATTTCCATGGATGGACTAAGAGAGAATTTGAAACGGCGGTACCAATAAACCTTCAGGGGATACGTTTTTTGATAAAATCTATTTTAAGGGAATTTTCAAACGATTGATGACAACTACCACCTATGGAATAAACCTGTATGTTTGGAGTATTGGTACTTAATGTACTATTAAAAATCATCTAAGAATTATTGATAAAAATATCACAATAATATTTTAACTCTGCGATCAATCGTTTATTTTAAATTGCAAAGTTCGATATCTCAATATCTACACAAAATACATAGATATTTAGGTTCTAGATAGCTGAATACAACCCCCAAGTCGAGTTAAAATTAAAACGTCAGTCAAAGCGGAAAAATCCCTTCCGAAAAATTAACCAACAGAATTCCGACAAATAATTAATCTGGAATAATCATACAAAACGATGTGAGCGGGATGCCCGGGTATTATTACCATTCATTTCAAATCAGCCGTGCGGAGGGTCGGGAGGGACCTCGCCCTGAATAAGCATACATTTTCCAATCAGGGCACGTATCATTTAACTCGCTATTAAATTCGACTTCTTCCCTCCAAATTATTATCATGTCAAATGTAAAGCCTCGCAACGTATAAGTAACTTATCAAACTTTTTACTTAGAATTTGGGATTAAATCGTGGGCTAACGATTGATGACGTCAGGAAAGGCGGCCGCAATGTCTGTTTTATCCGTAGTGGTATTTAGTAGTATTTATACTTTCATACACTCGTAGACTTGCTTTGCGACGTAATCTTATAAAATCATAGTAAAAGATACAGTTTTCTTTAGTTTGCCTAAGACAGACGTTACTGTTAAATGTTACTTGTATTTTTCACTCCACAATGACACCTTCGAGGGCTGTAAGTTACAGCCTGTAACACCTTCAGATGCGCCAGTGTGTAAACGCCTTGATGCAGCACCAAAACGAAGATTAGCGAAATGTAAGTAAAAGTAGGATTGAATATTCATAAAGGTTGTGTTCGTCTTTCTGTTGTGCGGTTGGTATTCAGTAGCCCAAAAAGCGGATGTGAATGGTTCGTTATACCTACGCGGAAACACTTTTCATAAACACCGTCATAACATTCGTGCTTAAGACCTTTTACAGTAATTACTCTTTGAGAACGCCTAAAGAGGGGTGAATTAGAGAATTAAAATTTTATGAAAGAAGTCTTGGTTGTTTCTTACACATGTACATAATTTACATGGTGAGGTTGTTTTGTGCGGATCCAGTTTTGCTTACTTAATTTAAAGTAAAGTATTCAGAGTGGATTTTTCCCTCCTTTGTGCTTCACTTTGATGTAAAGGAACTAGAAGCTTAGTTTAAAGAGATTAAAAGCTATCTTTTATGTAATATCTGTTTTTAGGACACAACTCATCAGAATTTATTAATTGTGCAAGATTGCCCTTTAAAATATGAACGAAATAGAGCGGTGGAGTATCTATAAGTATGCGGTGGAGTATTTATAACAAAATATGGATGGCTTGTTACTTACAAGCCGTGTGACGGTGTCATCGGTAAGACGCCCGCGGCACACCTGCCGCGACACCCGACCTCCCCTACTTATTAAATTAATAACTCCGAACTGAACACCGTAATTATCCGTCTAATTTGAAGGGCGATGAGCTCCACTTTTAACACGTTAACTTACCGTTTAACCTCAGTTTTATGAACTGTGTAATTTGTTCGTACATGGTGACGATTACCTTATGTTTGATTAGCAAGCGTGACTAAGTTTAGGGTTTTGCTTTGCATTTTATAAAGAATGTGAATTAACTATGTAACAATTTAAGACAAACTTTGATTTCACATGGTAGTATTTCCACGCAGTAAATCCAGTAGGTTGGTATTTAGGCAACCTGATGGCCAATTGGTCATCTACGGCAAATTGCAATACCAAAGGTATCACCATTTAAATTTTCACTGGAAAGGTTTAAGCCCTTAGTGCTTTTCATTCTTTCACTTCTGTAAGTTATTTTTCAATTTGTTAAAGCATAAGAGAGCCGTTGTTATATTTATTAACATACATATTATGTTGTATATATTGAAGAGCGGGATTGGGATTTTTAAAATTATTTATGTACGTTAAGGACAATAGGACTCGTGCAAAAGTCAACTTACAGTGAATTTGTCAATGATACCAAATTAACCGATCAAGGGTCTATCACAACCCGTTCGCAAAATGTTAACAAAAAGTATAATTAACATTTAACGGTAAAATTTCCGTTGTTTACAAACATATCATTTTGCTGCCCCGGTGGCGCTTAGGGCTACATTTTGCTTAGAAATTTAAGAGATATAATTAAGAATTTTGCTGCGCGCAATAATTTAGGGATCTCCTAATGAATGATATCAAGTTCCGAGTAATTAGACCCACGGGCTAAACGGCATTTTGTTATTATAAACATACTTATAAAAAAGAGTTAATTTATTAATAAAATGAGAGTTACGTATATAAGTAGGTTTCGTGTAGTGGCTACATTGATCGTTACCTAATTAATATGAGAATGTTAGGGGTTATTCGTATTTTGACGTAATAGCAAATTGAATTTTTAATACTGCTGACTGTGTTGAAATGTCGCGTATTTTGTAGTATCTTCACTGTTTCGTGCCAGTATTTTTTTGCTGTATTCATTAATTCATTTTATCATACCTAGTTCAACCCTATGAATTGTTACGCTTTACACGTTCTATAAATCAACTTAATTGTTAAGTATGAGCCAAAAGATGTATTAAAACATCCAAAATTAGTAGCGTATGAAAGGTTATAAGTTACAAGTATAACGTAGTGGACAGAAGACCTTGGCGAGCGGTGTTCGTTTCGTCGACCGGCGGTGTACTGTCGAGGCCCTACAATCGAGCGTGATACAAATATACACATAATTTTAATGCCGGGGGTGAAGCATTAAAAGTCAGGGATCAAATGCCTTTAATACCGTACTCGGAATGCGTGGAGGCGCTTCTTTTATGTTTAAACTAAAAGTTGTTGTACTGACTAATTGCAGGTAGAATTAATTTTTAGATATTCGTAAACATTGGACATTAGCATCATTTTAGTTTATGTTTATAAATATAAATGTGTGGAGGTACTTGTTAAGTAAATCACATAGAAAATATTAATTCTTATAGGAGACATGTCGATATTTACATGAGCCTTTTAATTAAAATAATATTGAAATAATTCACACCTACTGTATTTTGTTTTACACCCTTACTATATTTCGTTTAACTCAGTTACTACAGTTTGTTAACTGCCACGTGTTATGTTACTGCAATACTTTTTTAAAGAGCTACAAGAGTTTGGAATTTGTGAATTTTGGAGATTAAAGTTTGTAAAATTTTATTCCTATAATAATGTAAACGATGCTCCAGTGCTTTCCAATAGAAAAGCTAAAGGCATTTACACAAGCGTGGCGCACGCAACGCGCCGGCTTACCTGTCCGCCCATACTCGACTTACTTTAATCTCCACTCATATTTGCTAACACTTGTTTACCTTACATAGCAACAGTGTAGTCTAAGCTTAAGGAGTGTTGACGTATTCTTTATAATAGACTTGTGTCACAGTATATTGTACTTGAAGAGATTTTGATTACTTAGGTACCGCAATTACTTACCAATTTATATAATAGTGAAAATTAATATTTTACTTGCGTTATCTTTATTAACAATAATAAATTTAACTTTATATTATAAGGAACAATAAACTCAAAAATGTACCTTTGCCTATTTCTAAAACTAACCAATGAATCAATGAAGAATATAACTCACTTGTAAAATAACAGCACATTGTGAAATACTCAGCGAGGTAACTGTGAACAGTATATTTGAAATATTCACGCTCAAAGCCACACATAGATCATTTATATCGGTTAGAAATCACACCTAAAAGCGCAACGATGCATCGCTCGTCCTTTTTGGGCGACCCTGACTCGTTCGAATCGTCTTCTTACATTCAGTCGGAGAATGCTGTACGCAAACGAGTAGGTATTGAGCTGCGTCGCTATTATCTATCATCAAATATTCAGTCTAAATCCGCTCACATATTACGCTTTCGTCAATAGGGTTTGAGCCGTCACCCTTTTAATTTACGAGTCGGACGAGGGGTCATTAAACAATAAAGTGTTGATTAAAAGCCCCTATGCGCGGGCGGCGGGTGGCGCGGCGTTGCGAATAACTGCGCTTCCTGCATTACACCTATTATTTTATCACCGATGATTGGCACTCGTCCTCAGCTGCAGTGCTGCCGCGTCCTACTTATAGTGACAATCAAGATCAATCTTAGAAGCGTTTCGACGATTAGTCACTAAAACGTTTAACCCACTTGCTGGTGTCTTCAAAAATTTTCGTACACGTACGATGTACTGATAAGCATTTACTGTTATGATATATTTCAATAACTTCAACTGATTCACATATCACTTTTTTATTACTTGCATGTGGTTTTCTATTTCGATGGCCAAAATAGGCATAGTTGCATATACAAAAATGTACCAACTCGTGACGATGTCTTCAATATGTTAGATACATTTTTTATAGTATAAACGTCCCAACTAACATTGAAATCCACAATTCATGCGCTTTATCAATACCGTTTTAAAAACGTCGAATCAGTACAAAACAGATGATTGATATATATACCTATAGAAAATTTGATTGATATTTGTAATTCTGAAACCGCGTTAAAAATTGATGTATGTCCGAGCGTGGTAGGGTGCAAATCTTACCAGATTAATATTTTATTAGCTAGAGCAACGCTTTTATCAATTGAAGAGATGCGTAACTGTGTATTATCGATAGCTGAATGGAATATTTTCCCCGTCAGTCCGTGGGTAGGAGATAATTAGCCAAGATAATATAGGGCGGTGTGGGCTGGCGTTTCATTACTGCGGGGATTTCAGTTTCATTCTTACTATCAAGTATTATCCCTGACACTATTGTTCGCTCCGAGGCCGTATCGGGCCTCGAATGTGGCATGTTTCATTTTATGCAGCACCGTGACCGTGTTATTCCTTATTATGTGTAATGCATTCCGAATACTGAGATCATCTGGAAAAACCATTTATGGAAATTGTATACCAATCGTTAAAAAGAGAACCGTCCTGTTAACAGATTTTAAATCATTGCCGTCACCGCTCGCCATTGTAACGTCAAGTTAGTTCAAAAGCGGTCGTTCCAGTCGAACAAAATGATCTTCGTCGGATCGAATCGCGAGTTCCACACCTCGGGATCAATAGATCTCATTCAAATAATAATAAGGAGTTATAGATCAGCGGTGCGGGGCTGTCACGAGTGGATGTGGCGAGAGGGGTTGACGTCGCTGACGGGACCAGCGCCCGTCTCCGCACACCGTTCCTGCCCGCATTTGACTATGGAAATGGATATTTATTTCACGTCTCGACCGCCTGCCGCAGTCGCGGTGATCGCCGAAGATGATAAGGCTTCGATTTATATATTTCACTCGATGATCGGTAGCTGCTACTCCGCTCGCCATGCAACTGCCATGGACGGCCGTGTTTGTTTATACAGGACGCTGCATAATTGCGACCTAACTCTGTTAGAACTTGATAGTTATTTATTTTAACACCATATTTGTGAGTCACCTTCAAAGAATCCTTTTTTAAGCGCTATCAGTAAAAGATAATGGGTTCACATTCTTACGAATATCATTTTGCCAAAAGTTGTTTTATCATCCGCAGAGTTTAGTTAACAAGTTGTTCTAAAGGAAAGTAGCAAAACAAACAAATATAATTCCTTAAATTTATAGTCCATAACGCAATTTACGAAAACAAAATTATCAGCTATTTATCATTACGGTTAAGGATGTATAAAATGAAAACTATCTTTGGTTGTACTGTTTTAAAACAATAGCAAAAGGTAATATGCATATGTTTGTATATCATATGGATTATATAAACCATTGATAAAATTATATATACAGGATGGCCCAGAAAGACCGAAGTGGTGTGAATTCCTTATAGCTTTTTATTTAAGACATATTTTTTTAATTTTTTGTTTTTTAAATACAGTAAATTTATGGGGAATATTTTTAGATTAG
>DWUN01003244.1:0-12357 GCA_018249975.1 Passova gellias
TATATTTTTTAAATGCGCTTTTATTTCATTTGACACATCCGTATCTGTTATGTAAGAACTAGTTTAAATTTCGAACGTTGGTATATTTTTTAAATGCGCTTTTATTTCATTTGACACATCCGTATCTGTTATGTAAGAACTAGTTTAAATTTCGAACGCCCCGCGCGTTCCACGTGCAATGAACGTAACGGATTACTGGCGGGCTCTTCTTACTAATCCATATCCGAAGCCCTTTCCCCACTTTCCCCACGGTTCCGTAGCTACGAATTTTACTCAGGAAATGAAACGTGCCCGTAGATTTATGGGCCCGCACGCTACCGGTTGTACCTAGCACTTATCATTTACGCTCATCACTTGCCAGCAGTTTTACATTTCCGTGATTTACTGTAATAGGTTTTGTAATATCGGGTCATGTGTCATTGCGATGTTCGGATACACGATTTAAAAAGTTTTTTTTTCCTACGGTAATGATAGTCGCTGAGAAAATCTCAAAGAATGTCGAATTTTATTTATCTTTATTTTATGCATATTACACGGCCACGCCAAGTTCTAACGGGGTACTAAATGCCACATATATTTCTTCTTATATATATTAAATGTAACAATCGCATAATCCTCATACAATACATATCTATTACCCATATTATAAAAATGTGTACTAACCTATATTGCTTCACTTTTTCATATAATATTTTGTTCATTTACCTTTATCGCGTTTTTACATGTTAGGTACTTTGTGTTGCCTTGCTAGGTTTTCTATAGAGTTGTAAGATTTACCCGTTCCAAGAAGTATTCTATAACCTAGATCTCTAACAATAACAAATGCCGTCAAAACTGATCAATTATTTTCTGCCCATTTAGCGTATATATAATCAGACAAAACTTCCTAAAACTATTGTTCTATTGTATGTAAATGAGAAATAGACTACATTTATAGTATATTTTTGTATTCTGAACCCTTTGAATTAATTTATATTGATCATTCAGTGAAAATGACGCTGAATGTAAGTTGTAAGCACGGTAACATATGACTTAAAATTATAATGATATACACCCATTAATTCGTAGATGAGAGTACTTAACATCCGTACTTCCATACTGGATTACTAACGGACTTTTATGTACGTCGAGATTACACAGTTTTTATGCTACGCCCTTTCGATGTAATGTAAAGCCCTTATCGCGCGATACAACACATGTTCGACCATTAAAACAACTTCCATCTATAGTTATATATTATCCGAACGGAGTAGGCGTCGGTAAATCTTTGGCTGAAGACTTAGCTGTGACACTTTTACGCGTACCGACTATTCCGTGGGTATCATCGTTAATAGCAGCATCTATGCCACTTGAGAGCGTATTTAAAGCTCTCAGTGAACAATTAAAACTGTCGGGATGAGGATTTAAAGCGTTTGTATTACACACGGTTGCTCCGCGCAATTAGAACGAAGTGGGAATGTCTCTCCCGCTTCTGCTTCGTGTATATTTAGACGTTTATGAGATTCAACTGTACGTGTTTATTCTTGTGCCACTGTTGCCGAATTTACTTAGTTTTCTGTGTTCTATTGCTTTTGTTCGGCTTTGACGCAGAAGTTTGTACTGTGTTTCTCAAAATTCAAAGTGGAACTTCATTCGTTATAGGCTCTTGCACTTCATTGATGTTACCTTAATCTAGTTTCTACTTTGTATGTAATTCTATTTAGATCATAGGAGCATCTAATAGTTAAAGTCCCACTCTGTTCACCTATTAACAGTAAAAATAGATATGTATCATGAATTGTAATGGAATTAGGGATAAATTTGAAAATTTCTATTTTTTTTTTGCTCTTTTTTCCTGAATAATGCGCCGTCTTCAAGAAACAATTTCAAAGTTAATGAGGTTCCTATATCATTTCCCTCAGGACGTGTCGTGTGTGCTTTATTGCGTACGTAAGTCCGCCGAAAAATAAACGCTGTGGCAGTTATAATTTATACTGTCAGGGATTTATCTGTTGTGACTTGTGCGAAGCTTTTAATGCGATCCGCATTACACCATTCCATTTGTCTTACATGTGCCCGTCTTTTTACAAAAACGTTTTCCTGTTCTTTCAATTAACGGTCTGTGTCTCATATGAAAGTAATGTAGATTAGTTACGACGTTTATACCAATTTCGTAGTTGTATTCAATGTTCATGATTATATACAATATTTATACTTATCAGCAACAAGCGTTACCATGAACGGTAAAGTTACAATATTTGTCCGGATATCTGAAGTATACAATAGCAACAAAACAATATCGTTCAATAATTGCTGACTAAAACAAAACAGAAATACAACCTGTTACTAGAAACAGTCAGTTCAACCAGGAGATCTAAGATCTTTTAACGAAAAGAAATGAAATATGATGCAGCAACTAATAAAATATGAACAGTTTACTAACATGTGGCCAATTTTACTCAGTTCGAAGGTCGACAAGCATAACCCACGGACCGATTCTGCAGCAGTAAAAGTCGTAGACAAAGCTATACTCGAAACAATTAGTTGATTACTTACGGACGTTAAAACGAACAGCTCTTCAGATCAAGCCTCAGCTGGTCCGAGAGCCGTCAGTGGAAACAAACATATAGCATCTGAGAACGAGTAATGGAGCGTGCACACGCCAGATTTATGGCCCGCTTCGCTAAAGCACTCAGGAGTTGAAACGTTCATTTTGCAGGACTAGAGAATATTAGTTTAGCTCGCGAACCTTTCAAAACATACAATATTTATGTCGCGATACTTGGAAGCACAAAAATAGAACGCAGAATGCGTAGATTCGAGGATGGAACGGGTTTCGTTCTGTGAACGCGATTCGTCAATTCGTATAAAATGTAATTATGTTGTTTCTGAAATATTCTCATATGCTCATGTGGATTTCTTACCTACTTTTTATGTGGACAAAATGTCGCTTTTAAAGGAATCTGATTGAAAGGAGTTAAGCATGCAGAATGATATGCCTACCTGCTGATATTTTCGTTCAAATTGTACGTACCAAAACTTTAGAACGTAATCAAATAAAGCTTCTCTGTTCAAGTCCTTAGTACATTGACAAGCCTCTTTTGTAGCTGCGTCAATAAACACAACAAAGTAAACCCCGCGGCGGTCCTCTGTTTGAGTGTTTCCTATTGTTGATTGGTTGCTACCAATTTCCTTAATCCATTTACCACCAATCGAAGCGCCAAAACAGTTAATTGTTTAATGAAAAGCAATTATCCCATGGGACGGCGGTTCGGTCTTCATTATATAATCGGTCTCGTTACGTTTTTGTATTAGGATTGACGTGGGAAGCCAGGAGCTAATCGCCGTCCAAGTCACAAGAGGAAGCGGATGTGGCTAATTTAGTTTTGGAGAAAATTGCTTATTATGCTGTTGAGTCTCATCTTGCAATAAATTCGGATGACACCGTTTTTTTTCACCACTTTTTTAAATTAAAAGTTGCCATTAGCATTTTTGCTTGTTAACTCAATACATATTCGTTTGAATAATTAAATTGTTTTTGTTTAGCATTATTTAATAACAGTTATAATTATGACCAGCCTGGTGACAACTGACTTCGCGCCATCTGATGACATTCTTTTAAAAACTATTAAATGTGACATGCCGGTTACGCTGCTAATAATGATAGAAAATAAATAAAATCTGTTCACTAATCGAAAATCCCTTACATTGAAAAAAAATAATTAATTTTGTTAGCTGTTAAATTGGTATCACATTCGCGAGTACCTACTGTAATAGTGTGTGTGACATGATGTAAAAAAATCTTGAATAAACCCCGCTCGCTCTTATCACTTGAACCGTATGAAATGAGACGAAATTGCACAATATTGAAGACATTGTTCAAATTACATCAATTATTGGATTAGCTCATAGATCTGAACATGCAGAGCGCATGTTGATTGATATTGACGGTTAATCACTCATGACGTGCTCGATTAATTTTTTGTCAATTTCATCGATCAGCAATGAATGCGGGCTCTTTGTATTCATCGTATTGTGCAACTAGGCATGCCATTGTGATTGTGAAGTATTATAACACAGCCCTAATGTAACATGACATGTGATTTTTATGCTAATCGCTTTTAACAAAATAGGGTTGTCGACATATCGGTGAGAATAAGATTTTGGACCATGTAGACAGATATTAGTTCCGTTAAATCATTTCATAAACTTGACGTTATATTATAAACAAATCAACGCTACAAAGGCTTGGAAATAGCTTTTCGAGGGTAGTACAGAATTGTTTTAGAATTTAGTACTTATTTGCTCGCTCAAATAAACCTAAGGTTTTATAAAGCTAATAGTAAAAGAGCTCTTTTCAATAAAAATCCTATTTCTCCGGGATTTTTAAATGTTAAGCTAGAAAATACATTAGATAAAATATTGGTTAATAGATTAAATGGCTTAGGAATTAAGAAAAGGTCTGTTGTTTATGTTATACATGGATTTTCACAAAGTTATTTGCGTTTATATTCTAAAACAACAACATAAAATACCTCAAAGTATTATAAAAATATAAATATTATTGATATTCCCAGATATCATCTCGGGATATCTTTACACATGGAAATCTAACTCACAATATACAAAACTTTTATGGTAACCAGATAGCTAGTAAATTTCATATATAAATTTCTAAGTACATACTTTTATAAATAATTCTTCAGCCAGTACTCGTATATCAATTTAACTTTGCGTAATTCCTCAACAGATCTCAAGAAACAGTTTGCAGTATCGCCCTTATCAATGTCGGTGGAAGCCGGATCCGCGGCTTCGCTCCGCTGCTCGCCACCAGCGGCGGCTCCACCTCCGAGGGTGTCCTGGCTGAAGCATGGAACTCCTCTTCAACAGGACCACAATGTTTTGATATCGGCTGAAGGAAACTTGCTCATATCACGAGCTACTTTACAAGTGAGTGATTTAACTTTACTATAATCTAATGACACGAGTCAATGCAATAATTTAACATAGGAAATGTATAGCGGATTGCTTCGCCAAATAAATTGACTGTCAGATATAGATTATGCGTATCCACAGGGTTTTCTTCCAGAACGTTTTTGTTCCTCTCAGATTCGTCGTAGCAAAGACTTTCTCCACTATACAATCCTAAACAAAAGCTCCGTTGCATTACTTCACTAATGCTTATGCATTTGATCGTTGCATTATTCATGCTTCCTGCTTACTTATTCCATTTAACAGTTATTGTCCGGACGCCGGAGCTCAGCATTCTTTCTTCCTTTAGTGCCTCTAATGACTAAATATTTGCGCTCTCATTACGAATTGCCGCCAATAAAAAGAAAGTCGTGGTATCTTTGCATGTTTATTCATACTGCGGTATCGTTCAACTTTCTAGAATATTCGTAAAATATATAAAAACATTTAAGGTGTATTTGTAATCTGTGTTTAAAAGTGTTGGACTATTAATAATAATAATTTTATCAGAACGATAATTTCTTTGGATATTTATGCAATTTATTTGAATTTCAATATAAGTTATATCAACGTGTCACATTAGTTTTATATTTTAACCTGACTAGTCTGTCGTGGCTCGATAAGTTTATGACTTGTACCAAAAACATTAATTTCACAGATATACCAGATTTGTATTACAGAATTATTTCTCACAATTAAAATCCAAAAGCGAAGGATTTTAATTATCTACGATAAAATAAAATAGTTTGTATAGAGAATCGTTTTTGTTCAGCTTTTGTTTACACTGTGCTAAACTTTTCAATTAAACTTTTCGCAGGAGAGCGAATTGATTGATTATTCTTTTAACAAGCTTCCCACTATGTCAAATGAAATATTGTTTTATTCAAATCGTAGAACCATCAATTCCCTCCCTCACTTAGCTCAATTTGTGCCTGACTTATCTTTAGATTTAGTGGCACGTTCAGAAACACATTTGCCTAAATCATTTCTAACAGCACTTACATATCTAGCGATTTATAGCTGTTCTTTAATTTTGATTACGATCTTAAATCATTCGTACCTATTAAAATTAAAGTCTACAATTCCCATTAAATCGTGGCGCGATTAAAGCAACCGCGAATATAAACGATGATTGTGTTAAGTCATAAAAAACATGTGTTATAATTTTCAACATCGTGTAAAGGATTTGTCTCCTCTAAACTATTGGTATGTTAACACAAAGCTAAAGTCACTGTTGTAAATAGTATCGAAAAGTTCAAAATCCTTATAGCATCGGACTCGAGTACCTTGGTTACTCATAACAGATGAGTCATTTGCAGTGCCACACGTGTCCACCCTCCCATTCAGCCAAACTGGGCTCGTTACTTTGATGGCATTATTATTACACGAATCAGATGTTGCGGTTTGTAAATCATTTTTTTCATCTTGATATGGTTGGATTACTTTATTAAGGAACGTATGGATACACATACATCTGTTTTATATAAAATCATGCTCGCGGTCACACCAGAATTGGAATGAGGGAAAAAGAAAACCTGATTATAATTTATTATTTATGGCACTTCATCTTTAATGTTAGTTATTATAATAACGTACTACTAAAAGAACACCTCGAATTCTATTCTATAGACAGAATTACTTAAGTTATGCCACATATATGAATATTTGTATACATTCATGTATGCATAGTAGAAGCGTTAGGTGATCAGCGTTGTGTCCGTCTCAGCTTTAATTAGTTCGCGGTACGTATTCAAATTGGCCACTTGGTCCATATCTATTGTTAGACATTTGCCTAATAGCAATTAGATCGAGCGACCTTCAATTTAAATCGCATCAGATAGTCCAACAATGGCCTTTAATTTCTCTCCGTTTGCTTGTTACTCCAGCGCAGTGACAATCGGAGCATCTTGTCGCGAATTGTTTATTTTATCTCGACGACTGCGACTAATTAGTCGAGAGAGACGGACGTTTATTAATTGCGACACAAGTCGCTGTCGCCTCTCGTGTCCTCGTTTTGCCGCGTTCCGACGCACCCTTTCAAGTTTCAGGGCTCGTGTTGATAAAAGTGTAAAGGCTGCGGTAATTCAATCCTATATTTCATGGCAAGAGATATCCGTCTTGTACAATTAATTCAATTTTAGTGCCGCATTTGTCGGTCCGAATGGTGATAATGTTTTTGGTTTTATTTCATTACCGCGTTTACACTTGTATCCTGTTTAATTGAATTACGGCACGCAAGTGGCGGAATAAACTTTTTTCCGGTCTATTTATTTTTAAATTCACACGTACATTCCACGCCAATTTCCGTTTCCGGTTCACTTTTTTACAATTAACTGTAAAATGTAAGTACGGCGGTAACTAATTCTGCGTTTGCACATTCGATAATATATTACGAAACTGTATTAATTGCGTTATTTGTTCATTCGTTAACGGTTCATTCTCTTCTCTTTCTCTCTTGTCTCTAACATTTATTTCCTTATTAACACCTCCACGTTCTTGCCATGCGACAACAACGACGCATATATTAACATTACCACTTATCGTGATAACCATTCGTTTTCTATGTATATTAAATCTCACAATAAATTTAAGTCCACATTCAATAAACCACCACCCACCACTGATTATGAATGCGGTTTCGGTCTCAGTCAATGTTGCAAATAGCTCACCATCTCGGGTACCGCGGCTCTCACTAATTAGCGACCAAGACCAGATATATATCAATTGCAATTCAGAAACACTAGCCAAGAATGGATTTAAAAATTGCACGTTACTTTTAAAATCGTCATAACTAGAGTGAACTAGCTTATTTTTTCTATTGCCTTCAATACAGTGAATTAGGTATTTATGCATATTGTCGGCCCTTGTTTGAAGGAATCAAAAAACGTTGCTCACATATCTTAATGCGATATATGACTTTGGCAAAACCGAACATAAATGAGCAAAAGAGAAAAAATGTCTTCATTATTCTTACCCAACAATTTCATCAACATCATATTTAGCTTAGTCATCATTTTTGTATTCTCTCTCTACTAGCACAAGTAATATTAACACCCGCTCGCAATATTGTCCCGAGGTGTCGGGAGCATTCTCTTAATTAAATGTAAGGTTTATAGTACCCCGTTTACAATGTTCGAGGTTATCTGCATCAGCGTCTTCTTGTAAGTTAGTCGAAAAAGCTTTTAGTCGCACGAGTGTTGGTAAATTGTATTGTGAAACTTTATGTTGATGTTGGCGAATTTTTATTTCACTCAAACACATTTCATAATTTATTCCTCTTTGGTGTCTAAGCTTTCTTGTCTTCAACTTGTCTTTTGCGTAGGTCTTAATTGCTTTAAGCTTGGCGTTTTCTTCAGTACGTTGTCTTAACGTCAAATGTATCTGATTTATTAGCTTATAATTCTTGTATGTAATGTATTAGCGTAAATATTTCATATAAGAAATGTTTTTCGGTTAGTGCAGCTGAAAAGGAATATTTATTGAATACTAGAGCATAAATTTGGATAGAAAAGTCATTACTAATAATGATAGAGTCTCATACTATAGTACGTGGTAACGATTCATCGTTCCCTTTTATATCATTAAAATTAGTTAAGTTTCTTGTTGTACGTTTTATTTGCTTTGATTCTGTTTGAAATAGTTAAAAAATGCTTAAAATTAAAATTATGTCACCTTTTGTCCCCAGGATATGGCAAATTACAGTTGCGTGGCTGAAAACATCGCCGGCAAAAGAGTTTCCGAGTCCGCCCTCTTGACTGTTTACGGTAAGTAATTAAACAGTTTTATTTCATAATTAGTACTAAAAATTAGTATAATAGTAGTCATGAGTAAACCTATGTATGAGTATAATTATGTATTTTACATAAATGATTTTTTTGGTCACTAGCTTTATTTTAGCAGTAGCTTTTATGAATAACACAGAAAAGTACTTTCAATATATTAATTTATTTATTTACTTACCATTTAAATTAACAGGGTTTTATTAATAGGATTTCCTGGTTTCGTTCAATTGAAATCTCTAAAATAGTATTCTGCGAACGCCTAATTTAAGGACGCTACGGTAATTATTCGAGCCATTTTCCACTGCCTAGAAGCGTATAATTTTAGCGTTACAAATGAGACGTTCCGCACACTGTGATAGTTAAACCTGAGTTTATACTGAACGCGTTATTAGTTTTACTTGAGTAACTAACAGACTAATTAAACCATCGCCTAACGACATTAAAGAATTTAGAGAAAATGGAAGCCTGAGGATTTATCTAAATTAAAAAGAGTGTAGTCTCACCCTTATGTTTCTCAGAGAAAAGCCAAGTCCAACAGTGCAACGGTAAAAAGGGTTGGTGGTTATGATGATGATGATGATGAAAGAGATTTCGATGCAGTGGAGCCTCCTAGACTCTGTGTACGTACATTTAAACTCATTAGGTACTTTCTACTTCTAACAGCTAGACTCAGTCTGGAATTTTTGAGGTACATGCTAACATCGGAGTACCCAGTCGGATGCAAAAAGCGATAAGTGATTGCGCTGTTTTTCATAGAAGACGTCGGAGAAGAAAAAGGTGACATTGCTATTGAAACATTTTACAAAATATTGTCAATCCCCTAATAAGGTTATTCAATACAAATATAATAAGACGTAAGGGATTCAAATGGTATGTAAATTATAGTAGTGTATTTTTATTCCAACAGTTCACTACAAACCTTAAACGCAGTACCATTACACGTGAAAGCAACAATGTACGCAAGGACCGACCTATAATACACAGAACAACCAGACGTACGAACTCTACTATTCCCGTAGAATCGCGTAGTCCAAATAAAGGGTACCGAGCCCTCTAATAAAGTTAATTGGTCTCAGCTCGTACCGAGGATAACTATTCCAATTAGGACCTACGTCGCTAAACCACTCGTCTCACTAACGACAGTGAAGTGACTAGCTTAATCAATGGTGAATTGAGAATTTAATGAAAACCCTTTGACACTTCGGATCAGTTGAGCGATACTCGTATTGTATGGAAGGTCCTTACTTAAGAGGCCTTAAGAAGCTGATAGGTTGACGTTGACCGTTGAAGTTATCATAACAGGGGACATGATTAAAATATCACTGCATACATGAGTCCCTCACAATGAGTTATTAATATCGTATTAGCTATTATCTATAGGAATGAAAAAATACAGGTATACTACGAGTGATCCTCATTGAAATTGGTGATTCATGAATGTTAAAACAAAAATTCATATTGTAAATTTGAAATTGACTCTGAATTATAAATTGAAGTAATACAACACCGAGTTGTAGCAACACCAAGCATGCAATTAATATTTATGTGGATCTAACGTTATCCGTGTATAGAACAAGAACCTTAACTGAAATTCCCAATGTAAACAGACAGCTTCCCGCGGATTCGGTCGCTCGGTGAATAAAACCACTAACAGTGTGTTCGAGTTGACTGTTTTGGTTTTACTTCGGGGAGCAGAAACAACATTGCATCGCATTAATCACATCTACGATGAAAAGTGTGAGAGAAACAAGATGAAAACTGTGTAATATTTACGCTGGATCACTATTGTACACCGACAATTTAGATACTATCTTAAAGGCCACAATTAAGAAGTCTCTTTAAGATGATGTTTAATATACCGCATTTGTTATCCGTTTCCAAGGACACATATCTTCGGCTAAACCGCTCTTAATTGATAAAAAACTTAAGAGCAGGCAGTTAAAGCGGCGGTTTCGGGACGTGCTAAGTCAGAGGTGGCGATTGCAATCAGTTAGGCAGGCGCCATATTTTCAACGTGGCGTGGGCGATGCGGCGTCCCTAATGACTCTCCCATGCGCTTGCGCTGCTATAATTGCAAGCCATCGGCGCACGCCCTTTGATCTTACTGAAGTAAAGATAGTTATTACGAACAAGCGAGGGTGAAATGAGCGTTAAACAGCATCGAGAATTGTCGGTTGTCAGATAAATTACATATGAAATAATAAAACGTGCTCGGACGCCTTGTTAGATGCCGCGTTAGGCCAGAGCTACGTCGTTGATCATTCCTGATGTATCGTTGGTATAGGAAAGGTTGATGCAGTGTTAGCTATTGGAGGTAAAACACCATTGAACGCCGGGTATAATTTGTTAACACGACATATTATGCCACTTACATCGTATTTATGATGCTCTCTAGAGTTCGAACTATTCAATATTTATTTCTGTTCTATTTATTGTATTGGTGACTTTTGTTTCGTACATTTTTATCGTAGCTTAAGTTACTGCTAATCATTTAAATGCCATGACTAACAAGTTGACGTGTTCTTTAGCGATTGTCGGAAAAATATTGTCCTTTCACCAGCTCAACGAGTCCTGAAATCTTGATAAGGAACGCATGTTTTCAGCGAAACGTGCTTAGTGTTGAAAACGCTAAATCGTTTACATATTGCGTGCTGGGTTCTTTACCTAAACTTGCACCATTGGAAACGAGTAACGATCGAAGAGAAGAACAAATTACACATTTATAATTATCTTCTCTTTATGAATCTATTGCAGAATCAATGGACATATTTTCGTTATTTAGATTTCGGACTAAGGTACATACGAAACGTTCGTTACCTGCAAACATTGATTTAATTACTACAAACTGTAGCATTAGCCGATTGAGACAATATTCATTTTCAGTAGAAATGTGTTCCGGATTTAAAATATTTGTTTTTTAAACTGTTCCGAACGGGCATAGCTTCGAACGATACCCTCAATCAAATACACAAGTATACATCGACATGTAACACTGTAAACGCTTCCAGACTATATGTACTTCATAGCGTTCTTAATCTCATTGAATGTAGCACATTTGTTCGGACTAGGTGCCTTGAGGCCACGGCGCTCGGTATGTTTGGTGGTATTAATTAATAATCCGATGCGAACATGTTTTGAAATTGTAACAGCTTTTAATCCTCTTGCCGGGTACAGTCACGCGAATTGATGGATTGGAGCAAGGGTTTATATGTAGAGTTGTTTGTTTATGTGATTACGTTATCGACAATGATTAATACGCTTGAACTATTTGATATTCTCAACTGTTTTATGCCTTTTACACGCACAGATTGTATTGGGATTATTATTTCCAAATGTTTTACAAATATTCGCTTCTGCTTGTGTAATTAAAGAAAGGGGACAGACTCCAACAACTCATATCCAATATTTGTTCAATTCGCGAAAGGGACTGTAAAAAGAAGAAGAGGAAAGGAAAACCCAGGAAATATATGACTGCTTTAATAAAAGCTTTTCTGGACGTGGGCCCGGTGCATGGCAATAGGCTCACCACCTAATCCATTGTGGAACTTAACGTAACTGGTGAAATGTGGGAGTGTACTACACTCCTCTGCCTACCCCTTCGGGGATTACAGGCGTGATGTTACGT
>DWUN01003245.1:0-12354 GCA_018249975.1 Passova gellias
GAGAGGAGCGGCAATAAAATATAATTTATATGGCAGAACAACGTTTGCCAGGTCAACTAGTATACTAATAAGAGAGTATACTCGTAGATTTATCATCAGTTGGAATGGAAAGAGACCGTGAATACAAACCGTAGCGAGTGTCATCTCGTGGGGCTGTAACGCCAACACAACACAACACAGTACAATAACGACGAAATTGAAAGTGGGACTGTAAAAACCCGTTGTGTTAATATTTACAGACAGAAGCCACGAACTGCTCGGTCGTTGAAGCCGACGATGCGGACGGCCCGCTGCAAGTACGCTGCAATATTTATAGGGTCGATACAACATGTTCTATTTTTTACGCATTACAACTAATTTGAAATACATATACATGCCTAGAATGACATGAAGGACTAAAATATTCATTGTTTGAATTGTCGAGTAAGAAAACAGATTTAGAAATATTCTGAAGAAAAAATCTACTGAAAGAGAGGGAAACGATGAGCTTTTTTAACCATCAAACCTTTTAAAAGTACCATATTATTTCTTGAGTATAATTTTAAAAATCACGATAATAATAAAGAGACCTTAATTTTTTTTTCTACACTTGCATTAAAAAACTTTAAAAATAAACGGAAATTAGTAAATTGTTATTTTTACAAATACCAATTTCCTAATGTTTTCCAAGAATGTTAAGCTTACATTATTGATAGATAGATATATAGATCAAATCATATCCGTCAATAATATGTAAATGAGTATTTACATACATACGTATGAGCTAATCAACATAATGCGGAGTCCTTGACACAATTGTATACATTGATATATTTCCATCGCGTTATACTTAGCAATACATTCAAATGTTAATACTCTTGAACGGTTATTAAAACTCATAAATAACTGTATCCAATATCAAATGCTACATTTACATGTTACGGATATTACGTCATGTTTAATATAAGAATATAATTGCTGATCTCTTGGTTTTTTTTTTCGAGAAGGGGAAATTTTCGAGAGAAACCCCGGAGTCCTGTAGGAGGAGTTCGGGACAAGTGGGATTTCAACCCACTAACCCCAAATGGACATCTAGCGCATGTTAGGTCCTGGTGTCTAAGGTCTAGTAATCAGAGACTGATCGCTAAGCAATGTTGAAGTCACGAGTTCATAATGTTAATTTAAACACGCAATAAAATAAACATCATTGACATAATATAATATATTCCAATCAAATATCTATTGCATATTGAATTGCAAAACAGAAAAATTGGAGCGTGCTTCTTCAGATTAGAAATACTGTTAGCCAACGTGAAGTTTGGATTTCGATACAGAATTATTAATATGCAGAACTGGATGCAGAATACTAATTGCATTGTTTCAACTTTTTTATTATTTCATTGCCAGGGACGGGTTACCGGTCAAAGCGAGGTTTTATGGCCATATTCTACCACGCTGTCGAAGTGCGGTTTGGCACACTTGAGACACTTTAAAAACGTTATAAATATACTTTATAACCCACTTAAAGTGGTGCAAATTTCTCACTATGATTTCCTTTACCCGTGATATTTATTAAGTTATATAACGTACATACAGTACAGTAAAGTCAGATTTATGTACAGGGATTGGAACCCCAGACCCTCAGACTAGCAAATTAAACAACAAAACTATCACCGCTTATAGACATATTATTAGCAGCTAATATAAAATTTACCTTGTCATTTCTATACTCATTTACTGTAGCGCTGACGAAGCGAATTTCAAACCAATGACCTATCTAGATCGATATGCAATAATGTTTAATTGATTATGTTTATTTGAAATGTGATTAGTGTTGAAGTTACTCTCCAAGGTTAAAGACCCATCAAATATAGAGTAACCTTAACCTGACTAGTTTTATATATATTTCATGAATGCTGAGTTAAATTTAATGTTAATGGTACTTTGGGAAGGCAGTTTGAACTTTAGGTGAAGTAACGAAAATGTGAAGGATAATTATTATAAAATAGTCCAGTTTAATAGCTACCACATGGTTTATTTTTATGTTACCATAGAGTGAGGTAAACTATAAGTATATAATAATAAAACTGTAGAAGTATTCAATTCTTTACATTGAATGAAAACAAAAAAAAATACTCCTAGGGGTCTTCATACAAATAACACAAGCAAAAAAAAAACATTTTGAAATCTTTGTCTGCCTGTCTGTTGTCCGGCTTTCACGCAAACACTACTGGACGGATTGCGATGAAACTTTTTTGTTATATAGCTATTAGATCTCGGCAACATATTGGCTATAATTTAATTTGAAATACTCCAAAGGTTGCTCAAAGTCACTATTCCACGCGGACGAAGTCGCGGGCAAAAGCCAGTACTGAATAAAATGCTTTTAGATTGATGTGACTCTATGCTACTCCTTGAGGTGTCATGACGTAAAATTATCTCGCAACACTTAAAATGGGAACGGAAACAACTAACGACATCAAGATCGGATTTATTAAATTAGTTAAATACATTTTTCTAGCGTAATCTCAACACTTGTTTGCTTAGAATACTCATAATGAACCTCACAGATTAAAATTATGTTAGGAAATAATGACACAGACCCGTGCATCCTTAACGCCTTAACTTTCTTCTTTGTCAATAAATACGATGATGCGACTAAGCTCGGCCAAAAGTGTCGAATGTAAACAATAAATAACGTGGTCCGCACATATTGCAAGGGTCAAGTGCGGTCAGGGCGAGGATTTCAATAATTTTTCGCAATAATTCGATTTTAACGAAAACATATGTATATCTTACACGATTGTGTCCGTTTCTAAAATTGCATATTTTTAAATATTTTTACACGTGACCCGCTTTGCGCAAATATCAGCGAGCCGCGTAAGATGTGCCATTTCCGGATAGCGAAATATAAATTGAAATGTATTTTTTAAGATAAAAAGTCACACAAACCTGAGGTCGTAATATTACTTATAGTTTTTATTTATAAGTATTGTGTGAATTGTCACGTAAGCTCATTACCGGATTAAAGACAAACTGCAACAGGGCCAATCTTTTATTTTACTTTTATTATAAAGTAGGGCTTAGATTTTTCACAAGCTTTTTTTTCTGGGCTTACCGTGACTCTAGGGTCGAACGGTGTACGATGTATGATGAGTATGAGAGTCATTAAATGCATGTATATGTAATATTATGTAACTTATAATGAATAGAACAATTCGAATTTGTTTTTTTTTTGTTATCCAATTTTATTGTATTGTAAAATTTTAATTTTGAATAGAGAGTTACTATGAACTAACTTTTTACTTAAGAAATTTAGCATAAATAAAAAATAAGCATCTTAGTTTTTATGATACTCCCTATACATATTCTGTGTGAAATCCTATATGAATCCTACGTGAAAGTAAAATGTTTATCACACTTACATTCACGATAGTAAATGTAGAGTCGTATTACTTAATCACACTCAGCATACGAGTACCTCGAGGCACGGAAAATGACAATCGCCACATTAATAGGCAGTAAGGTGACATAACCTCTGACCGACACAATGAAAAAACGAAAGTATGGATATAACAAACGCAAATACCGGAAGTGCACAAATGTCATTTGGATAACATCTGCATTTTACAGATACACATTATCTCTCTAGATTAAGCCTCTCGCACATTTTTCTAATAACCTTTTCTTGTTTTATTTGTTTCGAAAAAACCTCACTTTATATTTATGAATATAATTTTTTTTTCCAATTTATATTGTATATATAATGCATTGCAATGTAACAGTACACGCTGATAAGTCAAGTTAAGTAATATTTATAACGCATCTAGTATTAATTTTAATTCAATCATCTTAATTTACTTAATTCTCCTATAGACAAATTGTAAATGGCGTGTTAGTACTATAGATACACGACATTTTTATTTAAATGCGTTGTATTAAATTGTTGCTGGGAGCTTTTTTTTACGCCGGCTTATTTTCTCCCGTTCAACTATAGCCCGAAGGGCACATAGAGCCGTAGTAAGATGACTAAAACAGGAACTTCATTGAGTGTATGTATGTACCTTATAATGAATAAAACAATTTGAATTAAATTTGAATTTGTCATATGTATTCAGCGTTGGTGAACCTAATAAATTACATTAATAAAGTCAGATTAAATATTTTAATCTATTGTCCTTTTATTAGTTGATTTAGATTTTTTTAAGTAAGTCCCGTTGTTAATTTACTGTCATTATCAAAAGAAAACCCAATAGCCTACCCGATTTTTTTACAAAACCCCCACCAGACTCAATATTAACAATTCCTTTAAAAATATTCCAAAGAATGAACTGTAGAAAAAAGCAAAAAGAATAAAAAAGAAGAAAAATGAATAAGAAATAGAAAAAAGAATTAACTACAGCGTATGAAATCATAACAGTAATGAAAATATTGTTAACATCGCCGCCACTCCCAGCCACTATGCATATTGAACACAAATTTCGCTTTAAGCTTACATAGATAAAGGATGAGAAATTATATTTTACAACTGACGCTTGAGTGGTTTCTCTAATTAAAAAAAATGCCTACCGTCAGTGTGCAGGCTGCCATTTAGTTTAATATCGCAATGACGTGTTTCTAAACCAGTTTCTGTTGACTTCTTCGAGCATACAAGTTGGCAGCCGAACATGTGGTGTCAAAACACTCATGTTACTTTGAACAACTTGATCTTGATACATTTATGCATAATTTATAATATTTTCTGATTATAACATTGAAAACATTACGCAACTATTATCAAGTTCAATATACTAGTGATTTTGAAGCCTCTTATAAAACAATTGCTATTCTTTTTAAAAAATATGCACTTGTTTTAGAAAATATATTTCCTATATTTTAGACAATCTATTAATGTACTCATGACTTAGAATTTTATATCGCATGTGGTCTGACTACATCTAGATACACGTAAAATCGATTAAATTTGATTGTCAATGGACAATAAAAGTGAACAATTCCATTTATTTTATGGAAGTTGTTTCTACTTTATTAGTGCCATAAATATATATAATAAAACCGATTACGTTTGTGTGTATGTCAAGTGCGCTTCTAACATAACAAATAATCAGTTTTATGGATTTGCTATAAAAATAGAGTATCAAATCGAAATGTATAATCTGTAAATGCATTACCATGTACTGACTAGCTTTTCTTCTCGGCTTCGCTCGTGTGATTACAGATAAAGGATACAGGAATAATAGAGTATTTAACGGAAGAATTCAGTCAGATATGGAATCCCACATATGGTCTTAATTCATAATCACGATGGATGGGTACTGTATTTGTGGTTAATGATGAAATGGAATCTCATTAATAATATAATTTTTCTATTTTATATTAAGATCAATACAAAATGTTTAGTGGAACTTCAGTTTCGATAGAAAAATTAACTTCTGTTTATTAATTAGATGTCTGTTTCATTTTGTTATTAAAATATTTTAATGAAACCAAAAAATGACGTCACTTTCGAATAAAATTTCACATGATTATGTACGTTTTGAACCCTTTTACTGTTCCACAGCTGGCCACGCCGCTCCTCTGATCCATGGAACAATAAAAGAGTTGAAAATCAAATTGTCAACACTAACTGGCCCTACGGGTTCTGAGCACGTAATTCTAACGCCAACTTTGGGCGCAAACAGAGCGTGGTGGTGTCTTCAAAACGTCGATTATGGGCAGTTTCGTGTCCACGATAAAAGCTATTATTGCGCTTTCTAATGTCGTAAGTCATCTTTTGATTACAATAAATATTCACCGCAAATATACAAAGGTCAAAAGTTGTGCATATTGTATTTTTACTTGCATCTACTACTGATATTTCATATGGAATAATTTTTTGCCAAAAAATTTAAAGCAAACATGTACTTGTATAGTATTTCAGCAATCTTTCTTTTATTTTTATTACATCTATGTAACGTATACATACATTTTTATTACGACCAGACACAGGACAAAGACATGTATTTATTATATAAATATCAATTCTCGCTGAGAATAGAACCCACGATCTCTGATTTAGCAATGTGGCTATACAACCACTGGACCAAAATACCCGTGAATCACTACATTAAAAATTAATTACAATTAAAATTATAATACTACCTTTTTTGTTCTTTATTTTGATAGTGATTTTGATTATTATTTTTAAATAACAATCAATATTCAACCAGCATAGAATGAAAGTATTAATCCTACGTTTCTGTTCTATCGCCTGGTGGTTGAATTTATTAACCGTAGGTACTAATTTGATGTCATTTGCCGTTTACAGGAAGTGGTGTTTACACTTTCTTTCATTTCTATTGTGTCTGTGTATTGCACGTTTCCTTGTGAGTATTCAAGAAGGAAGTTCATAATAACTTCTGCTATTTATGTTTTGTTTCATTTCTTGTAGTGTGCTTATTTTTTTCTTAATTCAGCTATGTTTTTATTATTAAATATTGTTTTTTTAGGCAACTCAATATTTATCGTTAACCTTAAAATAAGTACATTGTTTTCTGTTGCGAAAACAAAAACAAATATAAGCGAAAGTTTTGCCATGTTAATATAACTTTTTATTAATAATTTCATGGTATTGTAATTGTGCAAGCTTTGATAACATTTGATAAAACTTATAAAAAATGCACTTCCAGTAAAATATTGCACAAATAATGGTAATAAAATGCTTAATCATTAATCATTTATTCAGTAGGCACTACTTAACTACTACAATTTTTTAATTAATGTACATTTTGAATAATAATATTATTAAATCATTCGTTTATCTTAATGTTATGCAAACTTTATATAATAAAGTTGTGTTGGATATAATCCGGTATATTTATAAATTGAATTCCTTGCTCTACTTTCAAAGAAGATACTATGAGTTAATCTACATATTAAATATAAATACATGAAGAAAACTTTATGGGGAGTGTGAGATTTGGAAATAATAGAGTTTTGGCAAAAACATGGAAAAGAAGCACATCAATCAAAAATTTAAATACAATGCCACATACATCAAATTGGAGAAGATTCATAAAATTAATGAGGTACGATCAAATTTCGAGCACTAAGCGAAAACTAGTATCGTTAAATTTATCACTATCGATAATTGACCAAAACAAATAAAAACATAAGAAATCAGTGATCAATTTGCAACAATATGTATTTCACATAAAGAAGACCTTCCAAGTTTACCGGTAAATTCTACATCAAAGTAGAGATGTTAAAGACGCTTAACTCTACCAATGTAGAGTGCATACGGTCAGTCGCATTTCGCGCAGCGCTCGAGCCTCACGCTACGTTACAGGCCCCAACGGTTACAACGGAATCGTCGCTTTTGAACTTTCGTTGATAATTTGACGCTTTCTGCCACGGAAACTCATGTCAAATTTAGTGGAGCGTTGATTTAGTGGTGATTTTTTGCATTGGATGCCAAATTTCGATTTATAGCGTGAGTTTTAAAATATAATATTTTTTGCATAATATGCAAATTCTTATTGCATATTGTTAATAAATGAATCCTTAAAATTTGTAAATTTTTATTTGTTTGAGCTGTTTCGTTTCTGCTTTACTTATGTACTCGTAGTATAAATGGTTTCAGTAATATGCGTAGGTTCATGCCAACATATCCGAGTGGCTTTTCCGCTACAACTTTCTTTTAAGATTAAATGTTATTACATAATAAAGCAACTGGATTATATACTTAGGTCTACTTACAGCGGGGTTAATATATTAAATTTTTATTGAACAATTCATGGGTTCGTTATATATGAAACATGCATCGTCAAACAGTATTTGATAGACTAAAGCAATATATTAAATATTTTCATACAAGAAATATATTAATATGATATTTATATTTGTTTTTAAAATAAATGTGTCTAAGGTACACTTTAATTATGTTAAAATTAGGTAGAATTATAATATAGAATCATTTTGAGTCATAAAAAATATTTGAAATTCATATAAATGTATATAAATGGGTACGATTATAATTTAACACATTTATTCATGAATGAGAAAGCATATGAATCGCTCATTGTCTTATTACTCGTATATCAATTTAAAAATTAAAAATTTATTACTTATATTTACCATGTCTATATTTGTAAAACATCATCAAACAATAAAAGATCCTCAAAATATACAGACATAAGTACAAGATTCTTAGATTATGATTGCGGGAGCTTCAAATGTTTGGAGCAAAAGAAACAATTAGCTTCAAATTTACGAGGCCTCATATCCAGCCGGTATCTATGATTCCCGAAAAATATAATCTACACCTCTTTAAGTCAAGACTTAATAGGATCAAAGGAAGTATCTACACTTTACATTCCGTTCGTCAGCTTATTATTATAAATAAACTAATTGTTAGTTAATATTACTGTTAGACGCTGAACACTTGATATAATAGGAAATAGCTTCTAAATTATATATTATTAATTATTGCGACGACCCTATATAAAGAAACATTGTGAAAATAAAAACTGTAACATCCACTTCCGCCAGCAATGATGCTCGCGCCTTGTTCCGGATTATGGTGTAAAAAGGTAGAGTCTATAGAGACAATAGGCTTTCCAACTGCATTCTCTACATTGACGCAGCAACTGAGTTACGAGTGACATGGAACTAATAGCCTCTGCAGACATTATGGAATATATTATTGTTCATAATTCGGTAATATTCTTTAATTGTATATAATTATGATTTCTCGGTTACAAAATATATATTTAAACACATTTAAATGTAGAGTTTCCCGCGTCTACAGTTTAAAATAATAATATACATATGTATGCTCACACACGAGTCTCGTGTCTTTAAAGGCAGTTTCTTGCTTATGCAAAGTATTGGTGGTCCATCTATATTTAATTTTAAGATCTAACCACCGACATTAAAACTTCTAAGCCATTATAAAGCTTATGTGAAAATATAATTCTCATTACATAAAATAAAAAATCTGTTACTTCAGCGTAAGAACAATGGTGTTAAGTTTTACAACGGTTACCTAAGTCGGCGTGTAATTAACTATTAACTAGTTTATTTACTGTACTTTTATATTAGATTAAATGTAATCTAAATCACGATCAAAGGAGTGAAACGTAAATAATAACAATAATAATATCTTGGAAGCATGAGATAACCAAGCAGCTGATAACGTTTTGATATGAATTTCAAAATATGTATGTGCATGCTTAATACCTTTACGTCCAGACACAAACATGTCCTCACACAAACGTCCTGGATGAGAATTGAACCTTCAACTCTGACAATGCCTTTGTTATGTTAACAAAACAGGTTCCCATAACAAAAGCATTTCATTGCCAAGTTTTTATTCGCAAATAGGATTGGAATATAACATTTATTATTATTATATACAGATGCACGGTTATAAGGGGTATGATTATTTTCGTTTTCCATGAGTAGCGAAAACTTTGAATGTATGAGAGTTGTACTCGAAGATAAACTTTTTTCTTACCTGGTTTCTTTGTTTTGCATGTTATGCAATTTATGTGGAAGTTTATTATCTTAGTTTCAGACGTCTACCATTTGCGCGTAAATAACAAACTGTAGTAATTTCCTCTTTATGCTAACCATTCGATCTACAGCTTTCGTGTCGCGGTATAAATATTAATTCAACTTTCCCCGAAGGGCGTACACCTTGTTGGATCGGATTACTTATATAACTCTGACTGTTAATGGTATTAGTTGAAACGCTTACTATGTATAGTGTTAACTTGAAATAATTATCATTAATTCTCTTTTCTGTTACTGTTGGGAACTGACCTCGGGGATGCCAAGGGAGGGATACCAACACAATAGTATACCGCGCTGTTAAAAATTGGGTACAGAGAATTCTCAAACATATGAGTTTGCTTTGTATAGTGAGAATATTTGCCTACTACTCGAAAGGCATATTTCCTAGGCTCGCAAATCAAAATTTACAGAGTTACGTACATTTAAAAAATGATAAACTCCTTAGAAGGGAAGAAAAAAGATCATTAGGAAATCTGAAAGTTCTCTATAATAATCTCTTAGGAGCATAAATTTCAAATCACGTACGATACGATACTAACCTACTCAAAACACTACACAATAATACAATACATTTAGTAAATTTTTACAACCTGTGAACGATACATATTGCAAATGAAGTGCTAGAACAGTGTGTAACACCACACACGCAGGTCGTAGGCACAAGAAGCGTTTTGCAAAAGGCAATTATACTTTACAATTAACGTTCTTTTGTAATTTGCTCAGCGGAAAAGATTGCCGGTCAGCTTCGCAGGGACAATGCTCCTTCAGTTTTCACAATTATTATATTTTTAACTATTAAAGACTGACATACGTTTTGTTGTATTATTTTTTTTGTTATTTAGAAAATTAGTTATCTACCGTTAAGCTTACTGCATTCATTTGTACTGTGGCCCTAGAACGCTGGACGAGGCAAAATATACTACTACCCGCAATGCACAATTTTTTTAACCTTATTTGCACAGCTTTGGAAGTTTGTCAAAGCGCTCTGTAATATCTTACCAAGTACTCTACTATTTTATTCGGTTTTTATTGGGGAACGTCAGATCTGTTTCTGTTAATTTCTGTTTTGTTTAGGGAAAAAAAGATCCCTAGTCATATATCGCATTTTTGTAAATTTTTCTATTGAAACAATTGCAAAATATTATTAGAATAAATACAATAATAAAAACAAGCCATAATGATAAACTAACAACAACAATAATTAACAACAAGTGATGTTGGTTTAGTAAAATGGAAAATTAGCCATCCAACAGCTTTCCAACTACAGAAAATTGTTATGAGTTAAATATTGCAAATAGCGGTGCATTGCTATACGTTGATGTCTTTTGTAGGGCTTAATTGGCCGTAGACGAGATGGTACATTTATATCTTTTGGCAGTTGTATGTATATTAGTATCAGAGATTGTACTACTTTAAAATAAGCAAATAATTTGGATTATACAAACATTTATTTTACTACACGTCTTTTTAATCGCGCATAAAATGAATTTCTGTTGATATTTCACACACGCCTAAAAGATGTTACAATTTTATTGGCTTAATTTCCAACCAGAATATCTACGCGGGGGTAAGAAATTTTTACGTTGTAAATGAAGCACAATTATTATGGTTTTATACATGTATGTATGTACCCGTTTGTTGAGGAGATGCACGTGTACGAGGCAGCCGCGTCTCCCCGCGGGATCCCGTTCCGGTAATGGCGCACCGGTATCGTTTATCGGCCACGGTTCATTGGGGCGTTTAATTACGCGGTGAGAGATGCGCCGCCACAGTTACCGGCCTTTGACTAGCCTCTTGCTCTACCGGTTAGAGACCCTGACTGCTAAAGCGGGGGTAGTAAGGTCGATACCTACTCATTTATGAGATATATGTGATATCATATAGTATATATGTATATTAATCGACTGTTGAAATACGAGGAGCCATGATTTTAAATACTTGCTTGCTGCTTTTAACATTTATGAATATCAATAAAATATTGTATTTTTTTAATACAATTTTTTATTTTATTTTAGCGCCTTTAAAATTAAACAAACACATGCAATATGTATGTCTAATTAAAATAATTGTTTTCGTCATTTACAGACGAGCGTGGAGACATGACGCGGAACACGCGCGGGACAAGTCGGTGTGTGTAGTGAATATGTGTTTCGGGAACAAGTCGAACTGATACAGTTGAATAGTGGTACCATGGCAGCGTGCAGGCTGCGCTGGGTGGCGCTGCTGGTCGGCTGTCTGGTGCGGAATGCGATATGTGAGTGCGATTCATGTGTATTTACGTTTGTATAGAACCTTTGAAGGTGGTAGAACGTGTAAATGCTCGCCGTGTCAGTACTACTGCTACAGTTATCAGAATCACAAAATCTATTCGCGCGAACATGTGCAACGTAACATACAAATATAAATAAACACAAAAAAAAACAGACAAAAGTAAACTAAACAACAAAATTTAAATGAAACAAAAACCGATGTAACGCACACCTGCGCTTCTCATCAGATGAAAAATTGTACGAAGTAGGAGTAGAATTTTACACGTGTTTTAATCCTTCACTTTTTATCATAAGCCGTTACAAGATGTTACCTACTTGACTGTGACACGTAATAACATGTTTGTATAATTTAAAAATAACGCGGTTTTTATTTTCATAAATACCTACGACCGACTAATTTGGGCAAGTCACGTCTTAACCCGAGAAGCCTTCTAACACATAACCAGCCCATTATTTCGTAACCGCTACATCCGAGTCCATAATGCTATGATTATGCATGACTTAGTACCGATCGTTACACTGAATATGCATATAAATGCGCACGCGGAAT
>DWUN01003246.1:0-12353 GCA_018249975.1 Passova gellias
TATGAAGACCCCTAGAAGTGTTTTTTTCAGTTTTTATTCAATGTACAGAATTGAACTCTTCTACAGCTTTATTATATATATATATATATATATATATATATATAGATAGAGACGGTATGAATGAGAATTTTATAAAGTTTCTAGAGCCAACCGCGTAATACTACTTTCAGTAGATCATAAAACATAGTTGGACCTTCCCACTCCACTCCGCTCGCCACTAATACTGACATTCATATCGTATCAGAATAGAAAATCGAATATGAAAACAAATAAGATTTTTAGAATAGAATTTTTAGTTTTAGAGTTTATTCTTAACAAACAAACGTACAGCAAAGTAATTTCATCTTTATAACGTTACTATTAGCAAATATGCACGGATTATTGGGGTTGAGATAAAAATGTTAGCACCTATTCAAGTGTGTATGAAGATTTCTGAAAAGGTAACAAATTAATTTTAATATCACCTTCTTTTCAAAACCTCACAATTTTGTATATACTCTGATACTATAATTGGGAATCTTGAATGTTATCAAAATAAACAATCTATCATTTAAATTTCATTGTATTTTTAACAAACTAACATTGACAAGTTCATTCTAATTATAACAATGAGTATTTACAAAGGTACAGGTGATAGGTACAAAGTTAGAAATGTTTACGAGTTTATTAAAGCAACTGTACATAGATCAAATATTAAGTTGCATATTTAATACAGGAAAAGTTTAAATAACCTAAAATATACATTCATGTAGCAATATTTGCCCAATTAGTGGACCAACACGTCCGTGCGTGCATCATAATACATTTTACATCAGGCCTATACATTTATTACGATCTTTTTCAGCTACATTGATTAATTGTTTATCATCAAATTTTAGCAAATATAGGATAAGCATTAAAGTATAAATAATCTTACAATCCCCGAGCAAAACATAAAACGGTATGTATATTCAATATATTATGTACAATGCTTCTCCCACCTGCTCAGTCAACGTGCAAGCTAAGAAATACTATGCACCATAGCCTCAGTGACTAATTTTTTTTTTGAGAAAACATACCATATTATACTGTCAAAATAAATTTGAATACATAATCGTTTCAAATATTATTATGCTTCATAACTATTGCTTCCTGTAGATGGCACGCTCTCCGCAAATTAAAATACACATAACAGAAACCAAACATGATATAAATAATAAACTGCTAATAAAATTTGACCTGCAGTAAAGATAGTATTCGTTTTATAATGCATAAATTGTATAAAAAATACAAATTAATTTTCCCTAAAACACTTAAAGAATATCAATGTTCTGATAATTATTTACAACTTTACAAATATACAATTTACAAGTATACAAGGAATTGAATACATTACAATATCACGCGTAGTTACCAAAAGGACGTGGGCGTGAATATGGAGATTAAATTATTACTTTACACAATAATTAAAACAACTAACGTATTTAAAATAAAATTAAGACGCATCGGTAGGTAAAACATCCAGAAACAATCTCTGGACACTAATGAAATATGGATTTCTAATTTCATAATAAATATAGCTATATGTTTGCTTAAATCAATTAATCAGACCATCATCACCATTATATGTACAATCAATACCAGAAATTGTTACACAAAATGCAAAAATCGTCCAATATGGTTATCTAAAATTTTGGCCTTTTTTTTTAAATCAGCGGTCTGCAAAATCATGAAATGTTGAATCCTGTCCTTTAAATTTGTTACAAACGTAATTTCACCATTTAACACTATCACCATAGACTTCACTGTAATGGCCTCGCGAACATTAACCTTTCGCTCCCTTGTCGCCTCATGATTTCCGCTGCGGCCGGCGTCGCAACGAACACTGCAGCTTGCCCTCCTAACTCCATAAAACTTCTTCTTTTCCTATTATTCCCACTCGATCTTCTATTCAATTTCATTTCGAACAGATCTTCCGCTTCACTGTGATCATAATCGATCATCGGCTCGTTTATTACCTCCTTTCTTCGATAATTCTTCTTTCCGTTTAAAAAGTACGATTGAGGCACGTTCACGTTTGGAGTTGACAACTGCTTGGTTATTCTCCCACCGGATCCGATTCTCTCGAAGGGTGGAAAGTGTCGTTGCAAATTTTCCGAGAACGACTGGCGTCTGTGGTTATATCGACGAGCATCTAGGGGCTGATGGGCGAATGAGGCTCGCCGAAGGAACCGTTGATCGTGGTTTGAGTATGGTTTTGTCCGGTCTTGGTTGTGGTTTGATTTTAAAGAATCTTCATAGCTGCACCTAAAGGAATTAAAACAACCAATCATGAAAACTTACAAAGCAGATTGAGGCAAAATATGTTATCAGCATTCATCAACATTTATGTTTATTTGTGCTATAAGACAAAGACGTGCCCGGAAGAAGGACATAGAAAAGATACAGCTATGCTACGAGACTGAAGATTATTTTTATGTGAATCACAAATACATTGCTAGCCCTTAAGATTTGGTTTACGACGTTTAATTGGTAAATTGGTGTGAAATCAGTTGCTATATTACAGCAATCAATTGATACTCACCCACTGCTCTCCTCTGAGGTATGAGTGCTGGACTGGCCACAAGGACACCTTCCCGCTTCAGCGATCCCCGAGTCCTGGCCACTGGAATTCACTGATGTTATCGATGTGTCTTGCCCTTTTCTGTGTTGGCGTAGGTATATGACCGCGTGTTGGTTGTGGAGTATGGAACAGATTTTGATGCTTTGTAATATATATACATATTTATACAGAATACTTATTTGTGTTAGTAATAGATACAGTGTACAAAGAAATGTATTAAAAGGAAAATTCTTTCAATAATGGAAATTTCAGGCACCGAATACAAATTTTTACATAGACGACGTCACGTGAATATTCCTCGCTGTAATATAATGATAAATCTGTTAGATAACATAATAAGTAGGCCACTAATATTATTAGCACGAAGAAAATTTTAATTATTTTATATTCGAGGTACGAAAACTCGTAGTATAAAATTGAAGTTACCTTCTTCATCATCAATAACTATTCTTTTACTGCCTTATTTTTTGTACAAGCTTATGTGTACTGATAATAATAATAATGTTTTAGTGTTTCGTAAGAAATGCTTTGTGTTAGTCATGACTGTCAGTAGTGGAACACGAAAGAAGTATATTGTTTGTTGGATGTTAAATTATTTGATTAGAGAAAAACAAAGGAGCGACATTTAATCCCAGCTGGAATCCTGTAATCTTTGAATTCTGCGGTTCACTTAAATCCTTAACTCGAAATAGGAACCCACGGTTTTTGTTTCAAGCTTTTGTGTATAGAAATGTTCAAATTAGAATTACGTAACATGTTTTATTACGAATTCACGTAATCATTATTGCTATGTTCGCCAGACACACACCTAGCATCACTACATTCGGTTTATAAAGTCGCTTCACCGTAAAATATATCTAAGTTAGCTCAATCACCATTCAACTTACTAAAATAATCATGCTCTAAAAAATTCGGCAACATACCTCTTCTGCAACGGTCTTTGATTGAATTTGATGCACATCCTTTCGTGCTTTTGATTGAGGATTTCCGTTCCGTTTGCATCGAACTGGTTCTTGATACATTTCTGATGTGCCTTTCCGAACTCCTCCACTGTATTTCCATGAGGACAAGTCTTCTTCAGGGTACTTTGGTTAATAACATCGATATAAGAATCGGCTTCACTGTAAGATTGATTGAGTTCCTGGCACTGGTTGCCACCCGATGGAAAGAGACCGCCGAACTTAGTTAAGTGCTCAGTTGAGAAAGCGTTAAGGCGTTGTTGGGAATATGGTTGGTGGCGTTTTCTGTTAAGGCAAAAGATAGAAGAAAAGTCAATCAACGGGTTAATGTATTGGATATGATTTGAATTAAAGAATGGATATGAAAACGGCTTTTGAAAATTAATTTCCTCAATCTAAAGCCGGTACATTTGGATGATGCACTTGTAAAATCCACATTTTTGTATCATAGAAACACAAGGAAGTTTCAGAAATATAAAAAAATTGATGCTACAGGGATCAATTGTTAAATTTTCATTAAAATTGTTTAAATGCAGGAATTTTTCAACCGTTCTCAATACCATTCAATATCAAATCTGTTTTCTTATAGAGAATATACAATAGATCTAAGTGTACTTTACAATATTATTGTGCGCGAAACTACAGTAGATGAGATGAAAGAAATAATAAAACCATATAACATTGAAAGTAATTTATTTAGAATTAACATAACTAATAGTAATAAATGTAAAGAAAGGAACAAGTTAATAAATAACAATCGTAAGGAGATATCACAAATGCAGACAAGCTTTGATACTAAAGATTGGCATTTGAAAGCCTTTACATGAAATAATGGGGCGCATGCTTTCTTTTGTGGTGATGGTCGTGTCTGAAATGTAACGTACAAAATAAAAAGTCGCTTACCTTTGCACAACTGTAGCCAATAAATTAGAAACTACTAATGATTTGATCAGAATCAAGTTGGAAGTAATTTGTAGTAAATTTGTTAAAGAGTTATACAAATAAACGGATAATTTAAAGAACATATTTTCAACAGAATTAACGGTTGCCTAATTTGTATCCAGCTAGCATATTTTAAGGTTTTAAAGATTTAACATTATGTCTTTAATAATAAATTCGAATAATGATATTAGTATCTCTTAATAGGATGCCATTTAATATTTTGGACCTATTCTTTTTCAGTGATAATGAGAAAGAAAGTGTTTTTACCTTTTTGTCCTCCTAACACACAGTATGCATATAGCGGTGGTGCATGCTCCAATGAATACCAAACATCCCAATGCTACTACGCTTATCTCCATTGTGCTAAGCATCTTGATGGTTCTTGCTTGGACCATGGCAGTATCGCCAACTTCAAGCACCTTAAACCCGACTAAGTCGTGACGTAAGTCCACTTCTCTTTTTAGCAACGATCTGAAAACATAAGCACAGTAAGCCAATTATTCAAAGAAGTTCGAACATAGAACCTTTAGAAACACAGATAATTGGTAAACGATAAATGTATTGGCCAATCGACTTAAAGTTGTTCTTGAGTTGGGTCACACAAAAGTTGGTGGTATCGAGAAATTTCGTATAACACCTGACAACTCTTGTGTGTTTGTCGACAACAATATTCAAAAGACAAAGCCAAGTTTGAAGAAACTGAGCATTACAAAAAGTACTTGATTCATCATTTACGAATAAAACTAGATTGATATAGAGAATAGATGTTTTAAGTGACGTATTTTTATATTATATAAAAGACATAGATTCAGAAAGCATAATATATAAGCTGACATGATTTTACTTACTTCTGCAAAATATCCATATCAATAATAGCATTAGACATTGGGTCCACAGCATAAATATATATATCAGTTCTGTAATGAAATGTAATCAATATACAAATTTATCAATTTGCCGATAAAGATAAATAAAAAACAAGCCCTTAATAACGATAATAAACAAAATTTAAATTGGACAAGTTGCTTCATTCAATCATTTTTTCATGTTCCCAGTGGAACACCGATTGTTGTTCTTTTAAAGCGAGCTTTTTGCTCTTTTTCCTTAAGAATATCAGGGAAATTTGTTATGCCAGCGGCTCGTTGCAATTTCACTGAATGTGATTCATACGATGAATTAGAATATTTGATATCATTAATTCAATAATATTCACGCGTATTTATCCATTGTAGTCTTCGCACTTGTCTCCAGTCTTCTAATCCTTATGTCGAACCCTGTCATATTAGAAAGGAATTGAGTAATATTTTCCATCTCCTTCTCGACTTCCATTGGCTTCGCTGCCACAACGAGCACCAACTGTTTATTCTCGTCTAAGACATAAACCTGAAATAAGACAATAAAAATGAGAAACACTTTAAATGCAACAGTTATATTGTCATCTTTAGATGTTAGCTGAAGTTGACATTGTTTTAGTGTATAATATTTTGAACCGATGAAATTAAATAGCTACAGTAAATCATATAATTGTATCAAAACGACTGCGTCACAAATATCAACTCGATAATCTTTGCAGGTGAAAAATGTAAAGCGACTTATGAGATGTTACAAAAATCGCACGACAGAAGTTTTCTTTTAATACTCTTTTAAAAGTACGGGACGATCTTTGAAACGTAAGGTCACGACCTACTTTTAAACTAAACATGTCTGAAATCTAAAAACCAATACGGCAGACTTACAAATATTGCTACATTTAAAGATATACAGAAAAACTATTTCGTTACTATTTATCTTGTCTTCAAGGCCTTTCATTCGCATTTGTCAAGTTTAGCCGAAGAACTTGCAGAGCAACTAGAATTTTGTTGACCTTGATGAGACAGAATTACAAAGCGTGTGAAGTCGAAGCAAAGTTGGGACTGTAAATCATTTTGATAGTTTTTCTTACAAACTTTTCTTGTAGAAAGATATCTTTTCAAGTTTTTCTAGTACAAAAGGTTACAGTCAAATTTTGGACGGAGGTCAGATACAGTGTAAAGCATGAACAACTTAAACGTAACATAACCTGTCGTTTAATAAAATTAATATAAATTTGACAAGGCCAAATAATACGTATGTTACTTACAAAAACATTGGCAATAGCCGACCGCCCATCATCAGCACCTCGTCTATCTGTTGCTTTCACGTCGAAACCTATAATACGTCCAGCATCTTTGGAAAAACTAGCTGCAGCCCTCACTCGACCAGTCACAGAGTCCACGGTAAACCTGGCGCCCTCAGAATTTATTACTTGATATCGGATGTCCGCATTGATTCCTATATCAGCGTCTGTTGCCTATATGTAAACATATTGTTATGGTTTTTTTTGTAACTTTGTCAAAATTGGGAATGATATTTCATAACTTACAGACGAACAGTTAATAACATTCCTACTGTTTGAAAAAAAATCACAATCAAAATAATAACAATATACGAGCCGATTTCATAATAAATGAAATTAATCAAATATTAATAAGGGAAAGTCTTATTTCTCAATTATAAATGTTTTAAGAATGTCAACACAGTTGTACGAATAAATACTGATGCTACTAAAGAATGGTTTATGAATGCAAATAATGTAAACAATTCTTACCTGCAGTTGTATAACTTCATATCCAAATGCAGCAGTTGTTGGTATGGCTGTTACCATTGGTCGGCCTCCGTTTACAAACTTTGGAGCATTATCATTAATATCCTTTATTCTTACGACCACTTTTACATCGAATTTCGTCATTCCTTCTAGGACATCGTCTGACACTGGGTAAATCATATGCGGCAGCTCTCTACTAATCTTCTGTCTCTCAGCTCTTATTATAATTTCAAAAATGTCTCTACTTTCTCTATCTGGACTTCTAACCAAATATAATGTGCCATTGCGAGGATCAATCACAAAAGATTTTTTAATGTCGGTATCATTCTCATTCAAAATGAAATATTTCATTTTGAAATTCTCATAATACTCTGTGAGATTTAAAGTTATTAATTCCACAGGTGTGTGAACATTTTCTTCGATTTCTAACTCATAGTATCTTGATATGAAAACTGGTTTGTCAGAAATCTCTATATCGTCCGGAACATCTTTAACCGTAAGCATAACTATTGCCGTTGAACTTAAACTTGGTGAGCCTAAGTCAGACGCTATTATAGAAATGTTATGTACTGTTTGACTTTCATAATCTAATCTACCAGTCGTCGTTATTATTCCTTCCTTGGAATCTATCGCAAAAATATTGAGTTGATTTTTTCGTTGTGGTAAGCTGTATAAAATTAAACCATTTCCGTTTCCTATAAAATCAGAATCGTTCGCATATACTCTATTTACTATGGTACCGATAGGCGCGTTTTCGTCTAAGGCCACTTTGTATACTGGCAACATCATAACAGAATCGAAGTTATGATTAGAAATTTCATCAGCTTCGGGATGTTTCCATTGTAGTAATTCATCATAGGCAAAAAATTTCGGCGCATTGTCATTAACATCTAAAACTTGTACTTCAACACTCACAGAAGATGACAATTTCTTTTCGAGACCATTATCCTGAGCAACAACTGTTAAAATGTATTTATCTTCCTTTTCCCTGTCTAATTCACCATTCACACTAAAAACTCCGCTTAACGGCGATATTTCAAACGGAATATCTTTTCCAAGAGGTTGAATAAAGTAAGTTAAATTAGCATTTTGACCAAAATCAGCATCAGTCGCATCTACTTTGCCTAAAATTCTCCGGCTGTACTGTGCTTCTTCTACGTTGAAATTATACCAAGATTTTTTAAACATTGGGAAGTGGTCATTGATATCTTTAATGAATAATCTGATTGTAATATGATCGTTTAGCTCTCCGCCATCTAATGCTGAAACATTTAGTCGAAATTCTGATTCTGGAGGTAAAGGTCGTGCAACAACCACATGCCCATGTCTGTCATTTATAACAAAAAATCGTTTCAGTTGAGCCGCATTGGATGGGATGGCGTATGGAGGCATAAAAACTTCAGATATAAATTCATATCTTATTTGCCCATTCGGACCGCTATCCTTGTCTATTGCATTCAATTTTAATATGGTAGTCCCAACGGCTGCATTTTCTGGAACTATAAATAATGGACCGGATGAATCTGATACAAGTGAAAATTTATTTTTTGGTTTAGTTTCCACTTTAGTAACGGTCCCGTTCAACTCGTTTCGTTTTTCCTTATATATTTTAATAGTGGTTTTTTCATCAGCTTCTAATAATTCAATGTTTTCTCCGAGTGGGATTACTATGTGGTTATATATCGGCTTATTATCATTCTCATCAGTAACTATTATTGTTAGCTTTGTTTCTGAGCTAAGACTGCTTTTATCTCTTGCGACAATTTTTAATAAGTAAACGCTTTTTTCTTCCCGGTCTAATTTGTCACCAATGTAAGTGACGATACCCGTACCTTCACTGACATTAAATAAATCGTGACCTTCACCAAAAAGAGTATATGTAAATATTGCATTTTGTCCTATATCAGCATCTTTGGCACGTATTTTGTGATTCATTTTTACTTCTGTACCTTTTTTAGAATTCTCACTGATAGCCCCTTCATACGCCGATGACTCAAATATTGGTGGATTGTCATTTTCATCATCGACATAAATAGTTACTTGGTATAGACCAGCTCCGGATATTATGCCTTTATTAAATTCAGCAATCACAGTCATCCTATAAGTATCGCGTTTTTCTCTATCTAAAGGTTTTTGAGCGAAAATTGTTCCATCTTTCCCTGCAAGTAATAAGTGATAATTAAAGTAAGTACTAAGAATGTATAAGTTCTACAAGGACATTTAATCTTACCTATTGCAATATCATCTGTAACATCTTGTTGATTGGCGATTATGAATTGAATGCTTGTACTGCTGTTCAATGGCATAGCACTTATATTGACATGAAATATTTGCCCTATCGTTGCACCAGCAATATTTTCTCTAACTCGAAACACCAGTGGTGATTGAGTTCCCCTTGAATAAAAAAACATCGTTATTGAGAATCAAAAGCTAAATAGTAACATTACAAAGAGTAAATAATTACTTCAAAAAGACACCTCTCTCGTCATTCACATCGACGACGTGAACTGTGGCGTTGGTCGAAATTGTTATGTTTAGCCTTTCTTGAATAGCTACAGCCTCAAAGTCGTACATCGGGCGATCAAACTTTACGAGCTCATTAATGACTGTTATGACACCCGAACGTTCCTCGACAGCAAACGGTACTGAAAAACCATGTCGTCAATGGCGTACTGGAATATTACAATATTATTACATTTTAATAACTAACGTGTACAATTAAGAAACTTTCCATACGTACCGCCCTCTTCATATCCGTGTAACAAGTCATATGATACCTCTGATTTTTCCATGGCGTCATTAACACGTATCTGACCAACACTTGTTCCAATACCCACATTAGAACCAACCCAAAATTCATAGGGTGCACCAATAAAATCGGGTCGTTCTGGCCTAGGACCTAATAAAACATATTTCGATTAAATTAGTAGAAAAGTAATATTTTAAGATAACAAAGCCTCAAACATTTTTCTCACCTTTCTGAGCTCTAGTAACATCAATAGTAACAACAGCCAAGGAATATCTTCTTTCACTGGGATTTGCTGGTTGGTCTGATGCTTCAATAAATAGAGCATGTCTTCCTTCTAATATAGGTGATTCAGCTAAACTCACTAACCCTGTTTTCGCATCCACTTGAAATGGGGATGTGATAGTCAAATTACTAGTTCTTTGTAAATCGTATAGAACTATTCCATTTCTTCCTAAGTCTGGATCGACCGCCTTGACTTTACCTATATAAGTGCCTATCTTTGCATTTGATTTTACAGCGAATTCGTAAAGATTGCTGGGTACAAACGTTGGATTATTATCATTTGCATCAAGTAACGTCACTTCTACGGTAACAAACGACATTAATTGGTGTACATCTTCGAAGTACTCGATATTTTCATTTTTTGTTCCTATTTTATCAGGAAACACGTACATGGTTTTGTCTTTCAAATTGGTTCTGGGTGTCGTTGGGTTTCTGCGCCACTTTGAGAGCCTTTGCTTGTCAAGGAATGTTCCTACCACACTTGGATTCTTTTCCTTCGCATAAACTTTCATACGTAACGATGCATGTTGTTCTCTATCCAAGACGGTCTGAAATCAAAATAACATAAATAAGCGAGAAATTACAAATAAGACTAATTTACAGAAGTTCCATTGCTTCTTTCTTGTTCTTATTTTTTAAGTTTAAGCTGAGCACAGTTAGAAAATAGTTGATCATAATAATATTGCTAACATTGCTTAACGCTCTCCTTTAAAATATCAAATTTGCCACATTTCTTTTGTTTAATATTTAAAATTAAAAGCATACGTGAATTTCAAACAAAATCGCATACTTTAATAAGAAAATCGTTTGCATTGAAACCCTGTTTATATGTAAGTAACTTTTTATTACCTGGTTCCTGACAGTCAGCCAACCACTTCTAGGATCAATAGCAAAGGCTAATTCGGGATCATTCAACTGGTACGTGAACTCTCCATTGTCGCCCTGGTCCTTATCTGTGGCCATTACTTGGAGAACACTGAATCCTGTAACGATTATAACAATTATAACGCTAATTATGTGTCATTTACTGAATTATTTTTTTAACAATTCCACATGCGGCTATTTTATTTCAAGTTAGAAAATAAATGCTTGTGTTAAGTTAAGTGGACAGCTGATAAACGAACATGACATATATGATACTTATATGGTAGTTTCGTAAAATAAATTTATTTTTAGTATGTGAGTGTGAGATAAGTAAGGTAAATGAACTATTTTTCGGCCAGAGCTACATTAATGGTACAAGTAAAAACATAAACATGTCTCAATTTCTATATAAATATATGGTTTGTATTATAAAAATGTTGATTGGATGTAAAGCAATTTCAAGTGAACATCAGATATGAAAATACAAGTATCATATAAATAAGGTTTTTAAGTATCTTTGTAACTCCACTCAAGCAGAAACGAGTCTTATGGCAATCTCTTTTGCGGTTCAACTGAATTTAGAAATTCGTCAAGTTTAATTTACTTGGAAAAACATTTCAACGGATGTCGTTGAAAGAAATACTTAATGTGTCGTCAAAACGAACGTTGAACCCGGTTTTTAATATTTCAACATACACGTTAAGTATTTTTATAAAAAAAAAATCCACCATTTTTATTGGTCCATTGCTGGATTGGGTCTCCGCTCATAGTGAGAAGGACTTAGGCTACAGTCTACCACGCTGGCCAAGTGCGGATTTGTAGACTTCAAACACCTCAGGAAATATTATATATTTTATAACAACTCTAAGGTGTGCAGGTTTCCTCGCGACGTCTTCCGTCACCGTAATAGCTTTATTATTCTCATAATAAGTTATCTTAAAATAAAGATTTTTGTAACGAGAGTTCATCTCCTTCTTTATTTATGTCTATTTTATTTAGGCTTTCATTATGTAACTCGTTACCGTTTGGCAAATTCTCCACGATGCTGATGTTGTAGAAGTCAACTTCGAATTCCGGAAGGTTGTCGTTGAGGTCCAAGATTTCCACTTCGATCCGAGCGTGAGCCGTCTTCAGCGGGTTGTCCACTTGGGAGGCTTGTACTTGAAGTACATATGTATTAGCTGAAAATTTTGACCGAAAATTAACGGTTACTGAATTTGCAGATACAATTAAACGTAACATCACGCCTGTTATTCCCGAAGGGGTAGGCAGAGGAGTGTAGTACACCCCCACATTTCACCAGTCACGTTAAGTCCCACAATGGAATAGGTG
>DWUN01003247.1:0-12349 GCA_018249975.1 Passova gellias
TATTGCCATGCACCGGGCACACATCCAGACTCTGAGTTACTACTAGAAATTCTAATTTATTATTAGTTATTTTAAGTTATTATTTATTTTGTTAGATATGCCGTATATATACATATTTAGGAATAAAGCAGTTATTTTAATATTACAAACAGACACTCAAATTTCATTTATTTGTATAGATTTAATTGTTCTTATTCGTTACTTTGAGGGAGCATATTGTTATATTGTCCTGACGTAACAGCAATAGTTTGTTTTGAGAAATCTCGTCATTGGCCCTGTTGTTTCCTTAATAAATACATTTCAATTCTTGGATGTTCACGTATGTTGTACGTACATGTCTTATGAGTCAAAACAATTGAAAAACTGTGCAGTTTCAAACCAGAATACACCTTATCAATCTAGAGTGGCCTGGTGGTCGTGTGGTTAGAGACCCTGACTGCAAGACCGGAGGTCGCTGGTTCGATTTCCATCCAGGACAGACATTTGTGTGATGAGCACATTGTTGGTTCTGTGTTTGCGTGTAATAAAAACATCTATATAAGTAGGTATATATGTATGTTAATCAGCTGTCCGGTTACCATAATACAGGCATTTAGCTGCCTAATTTGAAATTAGGTTAATAGTTAGTGTGTGAAATTGTCCCGAAAAAATCACAGTATCTATACCAAAAGTCGGGGTAACACATAAATTGCGTTAAAGTATGACTTAATACCTTTTGTGCGTTTGAAATATTAAAACAAACTGCTAATTTATATGTGAAATGTTTAAAATAGCGTTGAAAATATATGTATGTCGTCAGAAGATTCGATACTACCTCAACTCACCCTACTTGTAATAAATTGTAATAAATGCAAAGTCCCTATTTATTCTTCTCCCCGATCTACAGAGCCGTAACATTTAGGACATAAGGCGTTCCGAACTCACTGCATCATCTCTCGAGGACATACATAATAAAATAGCTAGCTCTGCTGCATATCAGTAATATCATACATACATACATAACATCACGTCAGGTCCCGAACGGGATAGGCAGAGAGCATCTAGTGCCAAATAGCTCTGTCCTTGCAAACCTGACCTGACAAACATAACTCTCTTCATGTATACACGCCGGTTATATCATAACCTAATTATTATTATTACAGATATATAAATAGCATACCTGTTCAGCGCGTATACATACATAAAACAAAAAAATCTTGGTAATATTTAATCTGTTTGAAAAATTAATAAGTTACTATTGTAAAATAGCCATAAACAATTCTTTTGTCATGATGCATTCTGTTTTTGTCTTTGCTTTTGTTTTTCTTCCTAAATGTCTTGGTACCAAGCCACGGTTTTTGCAAGTCCATTTGACAGTATTTTATGACAATAGATTGCCTCTTTGTTTCATCAGTGACAATAATTGTATAAGCAATGTCGTTAGAACAATTTGTGGTTTGATAATTCTGATTTTAGAGCAACAAATCTTTGCCAGTGATTGGAACAGTAACAAGATGACAAACTTAAGTTCGTAACTTGGAGTGTTCCAGTACAATTGTATACGTTCGTAGCCTGGAGGGTTGGCAGATGGCAAATGATACGCAAAGTTAGGCGAATTCCTGCGCTACGTGTCCTCACAACGCTGTTACATTACCGCTGGCAGCGGACTTCGAGCTTTGAACATGAACATCAACATGACGAACATCTAGAAAGATCTACAGAGCCGCAGTGAGATGACTAAAACATGACCTTCATTGTGTCTATGCATGCACTTTATAATGAATAAGACAAATTGAATTTTTCTATTTGAACTACCTTCTGAGGTATTCGCGGGCTGCCGTGACATGGGGCTCTTCAAGAGAGGCGCAAAACGAGCTCTCCTCGAAAGCCGGCCACGCACTTGACTCCTCGGATGTTGCAAGTGTCCATAAGCCATGGTGACCACTTACCGGCAGGTGGCCCGTCTGCCTGTTTGCTGGTTGGTTGGTTTGCTGCTGTTTACAAGAAAAAAGATTTACCATCAACAAGTTGTCCAATCTCGTTGCTTATGCTCACATTTGCGTAAGCTTCTCTATGTTGGCTCGGGCGTAAAACACCAAAAAGAAGCTATCTTCATCCGTTTGAAAATCAAATCGATAATACAGACATAACAAGCTTTTCATTTATCTCCGAACATTTGTACCGTTTTTAATGTTCCACTATGCCGCACGGGTCTCTCATGTTGTGGACGCTAAGGCTAGAGTCTACCACGCTGGCAAATTCCGGTGTTCAAGAATTCCTATAGAAAATTATGGAGAAATCTAGCTAGTTTCTTCGCAACGTTTTCCTTTTAGTTATAACGAATGGTATTTAATTTTAAACACTCAGATTATTTTGTAAAATGCTGTGTTACGATATGAACCTCAAATCCTAGAGTGCGTAGCAGCAATCTCAACAACTAGGCAACAAAATACTACGTACATACATAACATCACGCCAGGTCCCTGACGGGGTAGGCAGAAAGTACCGAGTGCCAAATCTATACATATAATAAAACTGTACAAGAGTTCAATTCTGTACATTGAATAAAAACTAAAAAAAATACGCCTAGGAGTCTTCATACGAGTAACACAAGCCAAAAAAAATCATTTTGGATTTTTTTGTCTGTCTGTCTGTTGTCCGGCTTTAACGCAAAAACTACTGGACGGATTTTGATGAACCTTTTTTTGTTATATAGCTATTAAACCTCGGCAACATATAGGCTATAATTTATTTCGAAATACTCCAAATGCTGCCTAAAGTCACTACGCCACGCCGACGAAGTCGCGGGCAAAAGCTAGTAACAATAATATATTAATTAAACTTTAGGACATTGATGCACCACCATGTTAATTCCAAACTATACAGATCCCGGTGACTGCTTGACTCGCTACTCTCTTCACATAGAACAATTAACGATTGTCACGAATCTACGTGTTAATAACACGGACCGTTTGTTGATAATTTTCGCAGTCTCCGGTTGTAACTCCACGCTCGTTTTATTAAAACTCGTAATGAACAAAATGTGCGAGATATTTTAATTAAAATTGTCGTCGAACCGCCTGCTAGCAACAGGTGGGAGTGGTTCGTTAAATTATTAATCAGCTCACTGTATTGTAAAAGCATTTTCCGTTCGCTCACCGAAGAGCCGGAAGTCGAAGGTTACTCGCTACAGTCGTAATCAAAGTTTTCAATCCGCCCGTAAGTTCTCTACTGTATCCTACGTTTGGACTTTTGATTAAAGTATTGAAACCTTAAAACGATCGAGATTATGTTTGTACTGTACAATAATAGTAATTTCTTTAGACATACATACATATGGCTACCTCAGTTTTAAAAAAAGCTGTCCTTTTTATGGTAACCAGAAAACTGATAAACTACATATTGTATGCACCGACACAGATAATGTTACACAACTGTAATCCATCGCTATGAAAATATTTTATTGCCAGGTTTTCCGACACCTGATACCTTTCATTTGAGGTCTGAAAGGTCTCTTAACGTTACGAGCGCCGCGGAGCACGGTCCGGTACAATAATTGCTGGTCTCAACAATCTGTCCCATTAGCATGACCTCTGTTACTTTTCCGAAACTACTAAATAATCATGATCAAATGCTTTTTCTCCTTTTTTAAACCGAGACGTATATTTGCATTCGTTTATCACAGTATGCGATAAATAATTCATGATTTGATATTGTTTTAAGACGAAGACTAACAAAACGTTGGTTTGTTAAAATATGTGTATTTTAACAATTTTAGTTGATGATTAAATGAATTCACATTTTGTGAAACGAGATGGCCATCCCCTTTCTTATGTGTACATAGCATTATGTATCGATTTATATTAATTTTGCTTGAAATACCGATCCACGAAAATAATATAATTACAGCTTGGAGACGCACACTCTGTGATTGAAATAGTCCAATTAACGGTAATTAACCGGGAATATCGGAATACCCGTAAATTAAATTGACTGGTTAAAACTCCGGCGCTTAATTGCGCGCGTGAAATTCAGGTCACAGCTTGAGGTTCAATTTGTTATCGTTTTCAATTTATACTTCTGCGGTGCTTTTCACTTCGTTCGCGAATAGCGAAGACAATACTTCTGAAACTTGGAATATTCTGGAATCACATTTGTGCAGTACGATTTCAAATTTATTTCGAAAATTGTAAATATTCATAACTAAGTTAATGTGTAGGAATCGTTAACCGAATCGACCGGACTGAAGGTGTTAAGGAACCGAATGACTGGCTGCTGGCAGCGTGGCTGGCCTGGGACCGGCTCGCCCACGCAAAACTGAACTTTATGTTTATTATACATAATATGATAAAATATATTTATGAATCCACTCAATAAAACAAAGCGCTATCCGCCCCCCTTCACAACTCGGTTACCTACCACCGGCCCGCTAGGAGTTGTCATATACGAATATATTGTACTTATTGTCTTAAGGTTTAGCGAAATTAATATCCTATTCCTTTTTATAAACAACCACAATTCAAGTCGTATGTCGTGTTCTTAATACAGAAATGTCAATGCCATATGAGCCCTATGCATAGGGTCACGATGACGGGTAATAAGTCATTTCGCCGCAACGCGAAATATCACTGCACAGCCCATCGCAGAAAACGCTATCATGACAGAACATTGCCGGTGAATTGAGGTTATTTACGGCTACAATCAGCGGCTTCCCGCTTCAGAGGCGATAGCCGTGTAGCAAGTTTCCTTTCGCTCGCTACCAATAAAATAGCTACCGCTAAAGGTCATACGACATTAGCCATTGTACTTATCGATGAATAGCGACTAGTAACGACGAATTGTATTATTAATAATAAGATATATATCTCCTGCCTGTCTTTATTCGAAAGAATTTGAATTATAAAACCAATTATCAAAAAATATATGAATTACCACGTGCAAGCTAGAGGGGGACAGGAAGTCGTGGCATAAAGTACGAGCGGTCACCGAGGAGGTGGGGGGGAAGAAGATGGCTTTGGCTAAAAAAATTAGGTCACGTAGTATGGGTAGGTTCCTTTATCTCTACAGCGTGAAACAACCGAACGATCATAGCGTTGAGATAAAAAAATCCGATTCAGATATTTACAACAAAGGAACCGCCGCCACAACAGATTGCCGATAAATTGTTACGGCAACAATCGTCAATTTCCCCCTTCTCATACTTTCTTGGTGTTTATCGATAATAAAATGTCATGTCGAGACATGGCGCTGATAGGGCTTTGTGTGACATTGATCTTATGTTGAAACTGAAAAGATTGGTAACTATTGAAGCTTTACATTACATTGTTGATATTATGTTGTTTATGCGCCTTAGTACACGTTGTTGCTTGTTTTCGACGCCTCAATTGTTCCAATGCTGGGTAAAAGGTCTTTTCTCAAAATGAGCGGCTTTTAGTGTTTTAGGCAGATCTACTACGCTGACCAGCTGCAGATTTGCACATTTCAACTCAGGATACACTATGTAATTTATAACATACTCTAAGATATCCAGGTTTCTTCGCGATGTTTGTGTTTGGCGAGTGATATTTTAATTTTAACTTATAAGCCGCAACTTTGTTAAAGTGTAGGTAGAGTCTCTCTCTATGAATCTTTTATCGTAAACACACTCCGATGGAACACTCAGCAACTGTGAGAGCATGTCATGGACTGCTTTCCCAAAGGTAAGGGGAGATATGGAAGACTTGGAATACCAAAGCTGAAAGATGTTTCTGCCTAGGCTGCCTCTGATCCTAATACAAGGGGCATTCAGTAGTAAACTATTGGTTATATCGTTTGCCTGTTTGCTAGGTTCATTTTCTGAATTAAAAAAAAACATTGTAATATAGCCTTTTAATATATTACTGTGTAATTACTGTACCAGCTTTGCTACAAGTTGTATTAATCACCGTCTCTCAGAATCTATATACTATAGAACTTTGCTTCATTGAAGCAATAATACCTACGCACCTATTAGTAGATGCTCGCTAATGACATTCCAAGGGCGAAGTTCTGTTACTTTAGTTATATCCACGTTTCTCAGAACCTCCCGTTTCGCCCGTGAATCATTAATGATTGTTAATAATGACACGCATTAAAAGTAATGACTTACTTTTAGTATTATCACAGTTTCATAGAATACATACAGCATGTTTAGTTGACATTTCACTCGATGTTTTAATGACGAACTGTCGCTATATGATGTTTTTGCTCTTTTTTTATTTGCAGAAATGGATTGAACGTTATGGATATTACAAAAATATTGATGCAAACGAAAGAAAAACCATTTTGATCGAACATTTCGAAACGGATTTATTTTAATGAACTACCAAAAGACCAAAAGAGAAGAATAACTCAAGACAATGAAAATAATATTTGTAAATTGTAGCGTGTTTCGAGCTTCGCTACTGTCTCGGTCCATAACATTTTAAAATCTTACGGATTGTTTAGACCAGTCTACATATTACTATTCACGGCGTGCAAATTTCACATATTACAATTGCAAGTTAACAAAAGTGTGTTTGTTATTCTTCTGTCGTGTAATTACAGTATAATGCGTGAAAAATATAGTTTATTTGACCACGCGGGCGAAGCCGCAGTTAACAGGAGGTGTTAGTTATACAGATATAAGCAAAATTAGAAAATATAATACAATTCCCTGTAAGAGAATTCTTTTACGCCCTTTTAAAGAGTCCCATGCTACAGCGCGCCGGGAATATATTAAAAGGATATTCACGTTACAATTTACAAAAACGTTGTAAAATAGACCTTATTGCCATCTCTTTAAAACCTGTTTTGCTTCTATTCGTGTGATAATTCAAAACGGATGTAATTTGTTTTATATATCTCGTAACACTTTCAATTCATTCGAACGAAATATGAATTAAAGTGTTTGACGAATATTAAAGTTTGATGGATTTTAATTTTTTGACGAGGATTTTATATTATAATCGACATTGACTATGAAAACCAAACTGTTGACGAGATAACTGAAAGCAAGGCTTTACATCCATAAATTCAGACATTCTGTTTTTACATGCCAGCAGTAAAGAAAGGCTAGCATATAGATGATATTTCATTTATTTTTATTAGATGACAACTTCGCATAGTTAGCACATTTCCGAAAACATTACGCCTTATAACATATCCTAAACTGTGCAGGTGTCGTCACAATGGTTTTCTTTCCAGCACCGTCGTAGCAGATGTTATTAAAATTTTTAGGTTATAAAACGAAAGTATAGTATATAACATTATGTAATGAATAGTAAGTAAGTTATTAGTAGTAAGTTAAATTAGTAGTAAGTTAAATAAGTTTTGTTTTTTCCTTTGTATCTCATTGTAAGCGAACTTATTGTTTTTATGAGAATAAATTCTTTAAACCTAACCTAACATAGTCGGTACTACATTTTGGCCAATTTTGTTTTATTGCATTAGAAGTCTTAGAATATCTTTGACCTCGCAAAGTATCAAAGTTTCAAAAAGGACATTTTCTATGTTTTTCACTTGGAAATAAATCAGATGTTTTCGTGGCGCTCGATTAACAGTGTGTAGATATGTTCATTTGGCCGTACTGAAAGAAGACACTTTTTCACTTTCGACTTTGTTGATTGCTACAGTCGATATATGCTCCGTCGGTCCAGTGGTCAGTGTACCTGACTGATCCGAAGCTGTAACTGAATTGGAATATTTCTTCATTCATTCATAATATCGGGACGCGGAGATATTATATATTCTCGACTCATAACGAAACGAGGCGCGAGGCCCGTTGTGAAAATATTTAATTTACTACGACAAACGTACGCGATTGTATCGCAGATGTGTGCAAACAGGAGATGCGCCGAGTTGAAGTTATGCCGAGTAACCGAGAACCGAGCTTTACTCGGTTTCAATTTAATCGAGCCAAGTATTCAGCCGAGTTACTCGGTATGGATTTTTATTGTTTCGTGGTGCGAAAACTTTTATAAACTCGTTCCAGAGCAGCACATTTCCATGTACTTCTGTCTTACTGTACAATTTTATTACAATGTATTTCTGCCTTACTTTACAATTTTACTTGGACAATGCTTAGGCTGTGTTCACAGAGAGTCGGCATGTACGTTAATTGCGCCCTTAATTTAGAGAATTGCACATTTCTAACCATATCTTGGGTAGTAGCTACTCGGCGCTGAAATCGAGCTATTCGTCCAATTACGAGTACTGGTTGAAAATTCGCCGAGTACGCCGAGTACCGAGTTGGGCCGAGTAGGCACTCGGTCCAACCCTAGTTTGTACACGCTTTGTGTAAAAATACACGACGGCTCGCATCATATTACTAACGTGTTATATTAAAATGAGATGAGAGGGAGAGGGAGAGGAGAGGGAGAGAGAGACAAATTAGATTTTCATTTGTATCTATTTCATGTGTCTGATATATTTTAATGTGAATTACGAATATCACAAGCGTGGTGGATGCTTAATTCTTCTTTAGTTTCTGCGAAACGTTTTGTGGTTATTATGTATGTTTATATGTGTTTATGTGAGCGTGTGTGTGTGTGTGTGTGTGTATTTAACAGCCACATCCGAGGTGTGTTTTCATAATGTCCACAAGATGACCAAATGTGTGCGCGTCTGTTTAACAAACGGGAATGTTTCTTAAATGAATCCCTTAAATCCGGTCAAGGTGATCAGTCAAAGAACTTGCACACACGTATATTGTGACTAAGTATAAACGTGACCGCTATTCGCGCGGGCCGCGAATGTCGCTTCGTCCACGAACGAACTTGACCGACATGTTGTGTTTCCGCTCCACTGAAAAATAGGTGAATTGCATTCAAGCTCTCCCAACACAATGTTACGTTTGGACTCCATTCCGCGGTTCGTATATAGATGGAATATGCTATAGACGAAGACAAAGACGTTTGTTTGCACAAATATGGGCACATATAAAGGTGTTATAGGATTATAAGTTCGAGCCATATTTCGCCTTTTATGGCGTACAAATTTACAAAATAGAACAATTATCAAGTAATTTATCAACAAAGAATAATTAACAATGGACAAATTATTATCACTAATTTTACATACTACTAACACGATAAATAATATATAAATAATACTAACAGAGGTTGTTATTGTTACGTGTTTTTGGTATAGTTTTCGATAACTTGCTTGTTTGCGTGGACGTCGTTGGTCTAATGGTTAGAGAAGCTGATTGATAAGCCGGAGGTCGTGAATTCGATTCCCGTGCAATACAAACATTTGTGTGAACGTTGGTTTTGTTCTGTGTTTGGGTGTAATAAAAATGTATATATTATATATGGTAAGTATTATATAGTATGTATATATACATTTTGAATTGTCTGTTATTAACGTAACATCACGCCTGTAATCCCCGAAGGAGTAGGCAGAGGAGTGTAATACACCCCCACATTTCACCAGTTACGTTTAAGTCCCACAATGGAATAGGTGGTGAGAATAGGATAGAATGGAATAGGTAGTTCTTTATTAATTGTCTATAAGTAAGATCTCAAAAATGTTAGCTAGTATAATTCTGTGTAATGTAGTAATGTTGCACGTATGGTAGTGAATTCAATTAACTACGATGTTCACAATGCTTCCGCCTTTTAAAAATAACATAGATTAAAGTCACTCACACTTTTGCGAGGGATTAATTCTTCAGCCACACGAGTATCGAGCTTTGCATATGGGGCGAGGTCGGATTGCGTCGGCTTTGTCCGGCGGCCGGCTTTTCCAATGAAATGTGTCATTGTTAGGATTCGAAAACGAGTGTGTTAAACCTTCGGGGTGCGATATCTTTTTAACACGCTTTTATTAGCTTCGGTCGTATGTATGTATGCATGTACGAGTATATATAAATGTATGTAAGTTTGTTACGGAATCTTTCCGATTTGCGTGCAAATTCCAGAATAGATGGCGATACAATATTTTTTATAAAAAAATTACAAAAAAATTAGAAAAAAAATTGCTCTTGAAAAAAAAAACACGCTTTTGTTGCAATTCGAACTAAAAAGTAGAGAATAATAATTGTAAAATTAATAGAAATGTAAAAAGCGTGAGGCGCCCTAAAAATATATTTCTTGCAATATATGTATTTTTTTTATATATTTATATTGTAAATACCCATTTCTCAGTATTCATAAAGAAACTCTTGCAAACAACTTGATTGCGAGAAAACGCTACTGAAGACTACCTGAAATATTTGATGTCAAACACACCATACTTTTAACATTTCTATCATATACATTTACAATCTGTAAAGTCTGTTTTTCTTTTATGAGATTACGAAGAAATGGTCATACTTGTTGTTTGTTCAGTCCTTATCTTTTTAATATAAATAAAATCTAACGTATCTATTTCGCCTTGCAGTGACGAGTTCTGTTCAAATTCTATAAACCAGAAGAAAGCTTACAACGTTTGCGTCAGATCAACTGTAATAATGTGCGTTAGTGTCACGTTAATCGAACAGATGATGGCGTTACGTTAAAACAACGTTAAAATATAAATTCAAAGATAGAACAAAGAAACAGCGATGCCGGGAGAGCACTATTAAACAATTTGCTTAATGGAAGGTCACAGGTAATAAGAATGTAATACTCATCTCCGCACAAAATATCAAAAATAATTACGTTAAAAGAACCACAAGACTGCGGTTTTCATTTTTAAAATTAATGATGGTTTTCTTAATTTTGTCCTTTTATTCGTTCTTGTTTGACCGATCGTTTTGAAATAGGCATTATTGTAAGGTAATATTGCTAACTATTTATTATAGGCTTAATTAAACTAGACATTATTGTAAGGTTATGTTCCTGACTAGTTATTATAGGCATAATTAAACTTGACATTATTGTAAGGTTATATTGCTAACTATTTATTATAGGCATAATTAAACTAGACATTATTGTAAGGTTATATTACTGACTAGTTATTATAGGCATAATTAAACAAGGCATTATTGTAAGGTTATGTTACTGACTAGTTATTATAGGCATAATTAAACTAGGCATTATTGTAAGGTTATGTTCCTGACTAGTTATTATAGGCATAATTAAACTAGGCATTATTGTAATGTTATATTACTGACTAGTTATCGCGCATAAATCGAATTTCCAAAATGCAATAGTTGTTTTTTTTTTTAATTAAATCTTCCAAACCGATGAACTTCCATACAATCTTTCTACAATCAAATAGAGAATGAAAATAGATTGTGTGTTCCAAATCCGGGCCCATTGAGAACGAGCCAACTAGCTTTTGTTAAACACCAATTAGATTGGAACTGTTTTTATGAAAATACAATATCAACTATATTAATGAAACTTTTATCGAAGCAATAAACAGGAATAGATAAATTTGTAGGTACACTAATATTTTTGTAAAGTTTCTTTAAAAGAAAATTAATTTCATTTATATTAGAAACAAAGAAATCATAATAATAACTACGATAATTCCACACACGGATATCTGATTTCAAATTAAGCAGTGTTATGGTAACCGGACAGCTGATATACATACATATATAAATAGGATATAATAGTATTATTTGCTTATTAATTTAGATATAATTACAATTTGCTACTTTAACAACAACTTATACTTATATTACGTTCTTCCATTGGTTCTACGAACGCATGAACTGGCTATTCACCGCTCGCAGACGCTCGTGCGACTCAATTACTCGCCAATGGATCATCACCATTATGAAAACGACGCGTGTAGCGTTATTCGTTAGCGATACCACGGTTTCTCGGAGTGTTATTGCCGTTTTAATTGCGCGAACGCATGTCATTTGTAGTCGCTGAAAATTGCTCCGCTTCGCCTGAACTTAACTGTAACGTTAATGTTGTGTAACTAAATTACTTTGTTGTTAGCAATAGTACATAATGCTCTTACATGTAAGTAACAGTTTTGAAGAAATGTGCGGAAAGCAGTTGATGTTAGAAATTGTGATTGTTAATGTATTCGTTGTGGGTTCATTATCGAGGGTAATAGCCTAGTGGTTTGGAGTTTGGTCTCTAGGTCTCTAGCCTGGGTTAATCCGGTCACGTAATGTCCAAGAAGTGGACTTGGAAGGGAGAGGAAGACCAGGTCAACAGTAGCTCAAATAGACGAGGCTACATAACGATATCAATGAAAAGTCCGTTGATCCTAAAAATCTTAGGTCTCTGTCCACCCGTACGGAAAGAAGGCGTTACTGTATAACTATGTAACGCCTATTTACGCCTATTACTGTATAACTATGTACTGTGTAACGTCACGCCTGTAATCCCCGAAGGGGTGGGCAAAGGAGTGTAGTACACCCCCACATTTCACCAGTTACGTTTAAATCCCACAATGGAATAGGTGGTGAGCCTATTGCCAT